>PVKU01004910.1:0-82416 GCA_004027475.1 Anoura caudifer
CATTTCTAGAATTACCCTTATTTCCTTTCAGTGAGTGTTCAGTTATGTGGCATTTCAAGGAGCCACAAGTGACTTGACAAACAGTACTCACCAACTAAATGTAAAGTTTGAATTTTTGCTCCTATAGGAATTTTCAGTTTATTTTCAGGAGGAATTGGAAATGCTCCATTACGATTCCGAAATTTCCCCAAAATGTGAACATGTGGCATATATGTCCAAATGGATTCTACCAACTCCAAATGAGAAGTCTCCACACCCTAGAAAATAATGCCAAAGGAAGAAAAAGAAAGGCTTTTAATTTAGCATCAAAGCTTCTACTTCCGTACCATAAAATATTAAGCATGCAATGGAACTTAAAGTTTGCTATGAGTGAAATTTGCCTGTGAATGAACATGTGTTATCATTCTTTTGATTTATTTCATCAATGAGTTGATGTCAAATATTCAGCTAGATGCACTCACCACTAAGTTTGGGCATGCCTGCAAAGCCTCCAGAACACCTGGAATGCTAAAAGCTTCATGGCCCCGTACCCTTCGCCTCTCAAGGTATCTAGGATGAAGGCCATATAGTTGTTCGACATCTGGCATCTTCTTCAATAGTGTCAGAAAACTGGAATCTGTGAAGCCTGAGAATTTCAAAGATATTTAGTGCCAAGTTCATTTTCTTATGTCGACATTTACTAGTCACTTTCGTCCTCCCCAAAAGGTACTCTCTGGTCCAGAAGAACTCAAGGGCTCTGTGGAGCAGGCAACTAAAAAAAAGGGTAAGATGTAATCTTCATCTTCAGAAAGCTCAGTTCTAACCTCGATCTGTCCCAACCCAGATTCTCTTAGTTTGACAATTTCCTAGCAACTGCTCCATCCTGTGTTTAACTATTGCTCCCCAGATGTTTTGAACCAGCGATTTTCAAAATTTTCATCTTGTGGCACATGTAAACTAACTGCTAAAATTCTGCAGCACACCAAAAAAAAAACAAGATGTAATTCTTGATTTATAAAAAAATTAATAATAGTAATGACTTACACTGTTTAGCTCCAAAATGACTTTTAAAAAATCATTTTTATATGCCTATACTTGCATATAAGGATTTCTGATACAAAGAATTAACAGATGCAGCCTTATTATGTGATGTGACTGATAAGATGCAACTCTATGACCTAGGTTTATGGTTCAAGACTGGGCATTCATACCTGATAGCTATTGTTGTGTTGGCTGATGCCCCTTTTTTTTTTTTTGACCATCTAAAAGAAAAGAGGTCAGTGCCCCTGACTAAACAGTCAGGTATTATTCGTTTAAAAATTTGGGGGGGCACACTGGTTGCAAATTGCTTTTTAGACAATTCATTCTTTTGGAAAAGATAGTTGGATGCAAGTTAGCGCCTAAGAAAACATAAGTGACCCACACTTTGAGGATGCTGCACTGACAGATGGCTATTTATCTGGGAGGCCAGTCATCCTCCCTACTGGGGACCAGCCATCTGGGAACAGAAGGAGGCAGTTTACTCCCATAGCAGAAGTGCTGGTGAGGTAAGGCGGGAGAAAAGTTTCATACAGATGACACTTTATTATCTGGGTGTTTTGTTTTTTAATGTAGTCTGTCAGAAAGCCAACTGTCTGCTCACTAATGACAAATAAAAATATTAGCTCTCAATAATAAAAATGAAGTCCCAAATCACTAAGTCTTACATACTCAAGTTTTCAAAAGTTGTACCATTTGTACAGGGCTAATCTGGATGATATGTTAACTTTAGAATCATAAAACTAAAGAGTAAGAAGGGACCTCAGAAATGACTTGGTCTAATTATAACAGTTCATATTATTATTCTGTATTGCAACCTTTACTGATTGAGCCATTCAATGGGTTATCCATTTTACATTTGTTCTCATCTATTATCACAACCCAATGAACAAGGTTATCATCCCACTTACAAATGTAAAAAAAAAAAAAAAAAAAAAAAAGAGCTTGAAAGAGCTTAAAAGCTACCAAGAGGGAGAGCCCAAATTCAGAACTAAATCTGACCACTGCCAATGTCCATTCTCTTCCGTTGTACATTACACATTGCCTTGCACTAAGTGTGGGTAAAGTCTCACCTTCTTTACAGAGATGGTATGAGAATCCAAAGAGATCATATATGAAAACCATAATGTACTATCAATACATAAAAATTTTAGCATGATTATATAAAGAATCAGGGTTTAAACTCCAGAGAATAGGCCAGGATGGCATTAGTAAGTAGTTAGTACGAGTTATTCTAGGCTAGAGACTGTTTGCTTTGACTCTTTTTATATTCACTGCAGGGTTGGGAAGCCTTGGGCTCACAGGCATTTATCACAGTCTGAAAGAAGCCAGCAATGCGCGTACGAATTCTTCTAAAACTGTATCCACTGGGAGCTCTCCTCTGCTGCTGCTTTACACGGTGCACTGATCCCATCTCCAGAACTCCTGCTGGCCTAACCTCCATTAAAGCCAATCTAACCTAAGGAATACCAGTCATTTTCACACTGCCCTACTTTTTTTCTTTTCTGCAGCAAATGATCACTCTTCAGAACAAGATGAATCCTTTTCCTTTAGGGCAGTTTCTTTCAAGTATTTAAAGACAAAGTTTGCCTTCTCCCAAGCTAAGTTCTAGTCTTGGTTCTCCGCTTCTTGGTTCTCTGCTTCACCTAAGGGTATATACTATTAACCAACTATGGCCAACTGACAAGAGTTACCAGTTAACAGAAGACGCTCTTGACAGGATACAGTACCCCAAGCTGTGCAATATTCCAGCATTCCAGAGGTAGTCTGTCCTGTTCCATATATAGGACAACACATGACAATTATCTCCTCAGCCTTTCGTATTTAGTAAGGCTCCCTGTGCCCAGCCCCATCACATTTTCAAAATATCAGGACCTGGATATTTTGAAAGGTGGTTTTTTTAACCACCTGCAGACATGCAATGAAATGTGGTTAAATAAGACATTTAAAGTTGCCAAACAACTGTAACCAAACGGCATTAATTAATGGACTGATGTTAACTGAGAAAAAGCCTGATAGTCCCTTAACTTCGATTCTTCCCTTTCAGCTATGTTCTGCTTAACTGAAGTCATCCACTTTCTTTCCTCACGGTCTCTTTATCTGAGGTCTGTTTGCTGTGGAAAGGCTACTAACTGCGTTCTTTACCTGCAAGGCCAATACCTTATTTGAAAATATCCAAGACCTGGTACACACAGGCCTTTTAAAAGTGCTTAAGAAATTCAAGTTCCAGAAGTGGCCTACTAGAGCAGCTTTAGAAAAACTGGTCTAGTTTACCTGATATTTTAGAATATCTGTTTAACCAGAGGGTGCCATCAAGGGGTACAGGAAAACTATGAAAACCTGCATCGTGAAACAAAGGACACTTTGTCTAATATGGTCAACATATATGTAGTTAATAAGTCTCAATAATATTCTCTAATTACATATTTGTGGAATGGGCTGATATAGTTCCTGAAGGGAATAGGAAATGAAAACGACAGATGACTAAAACAGTAATACATCAGGCAAAATGTATTCTATCAAATTTACCCAACCCAAATAATTCACATAAAATCCTGCCCCTTACCTACAAGGTCATTCCAATTGCCTAGCTCAAGACAACAAGTAACATTTGATGACAAATAATCTTTGATGGAAACATTAGTGATAGTTTCCAATAGAAAACTACACGTACATGCTAAATTCACTTACCGCTTGGCATGTATTCCCACCACCGCCCTGCACAGAGATCCACAACCCTCACAACTCTCAGATACAGGGTCACTGCTTCCTTTAGCTTCCGGGAAAGACATTCCATACACATGATATCCTGCAGAGGGAGGTACCTTTGTGAGAGAAAGAAACTCAAATTTATCAGGTGGCTAAGTACTTCCTCTCCCTGATTGGTTGTTTTTTCCTTCTTCCATTCTCCTACTCCTCAAATGAAATAAGACCTTAGGAATAGTCACAGGGTTTTAAGATTAACCTGCATTTATGGTTTTGTACTAAAAATAGCTAAGTCAGTAAATACTCAAGTATCTAAATAAAGTATTGAACTTCCTCCATAAGTGCATTTGATAGAACCTGCCTTTCTCCTTTTAAGTTTTTAAGGTCAAACAAAATTTCAAAAAAAAAAAAAAAGAAGAAGAAGGAAGAAGGAGGAAGAAGGAGGAAGGAGGAGGAAGGAGGAGGAAGGAGGAGGAAGAAGGAGGAAGAAGGAGGAAGAAGGAGGAAGGAAGAAAGAAGAAGGAAGAAGGAAGAAGGAAGAAGAAGAAGAAGAAGAAGAAGAAGAAGAAAGAAATCTCAGTGCATTTCAAAACAAGATGATAAGGGAATGCAAGGACAATGCGAGTACTGATCAACCTGAGGTGGCCAGTTTTCTTTCACAGCTTCCATAGAATCCATCTTCTGCAGTGGCTAAAAATCTACTCTCTGCTCCCTCAACACCACCCCCTGCAGAAGCTCTACTATTTTCTGCATCACAGACATGTCTACTAGGTTTGTAGTAGATCATTTTCCCTAGATCTTCTACCTTTTAGATCACACACTCTGATAAAAGTACTGCATAAGCGTTAAGTGAGAACACTTCATCTGAACAGCAATCTCCTTTTTCCAACCTCCCACTATTTTCCTCCCCGAAACTTTTCAACTAACATCTACTTTTGTTCTGTTTCCAGTAATACCAATATATATTTTTTGAAAAATTAGAATATCTCATTCTCTTTCTCAAACCCCTCCACGTACAACATTAATTTTAAAAAAAAGTAAGAGCTACCCTTTACTGAGCTGGTATCCTGTCACAGACGGAAGTCACTGTTTCACAACTTTACGAGGCAGGTTGTTCAGTGCCTCCAACACAGCCCTCCCCCAGCCTTCCCTTCTCCGTTGGGCAGTGTGCCCTGCCCCTCTGGCTATCAGCTGACTTTAGCCAAGTCAGGTCCAGGCAAAGTCTTTCTGCTGTTTCTAGTTGGCCCCCTGGTTGAATTCTTCAACATCCCTCATTGACTCCCTTAACCCTACCCACACCCCTCTAAACAGTCCCTTCATTAAATTATCTCCAAATTCCAGCAGAGTGTATCTTGTGTCCTGTTAGAACCCTTACTGATAAAGTAGGTGCTTTGATTTTTCTATTTTGCAAGTGGTGAAACAGGCTCAGAAAAGCTGACTTGCAAAAAGTCCACAGCTAAGGAAGAGGTAGAAAGAGACGTCCACACCGCTGGATCCGAGTGTAATCCCTAAAAATTAAGCTCATTCTAAAAGAAAAGTCCAAGTATACCTGCTGAGTATTCCTCTATTCTGTTTTTTTCCTACCTCTGGCTCCTTTCTCTTTCCCTTTAAAACTATTTAAATAAAAAGAATCAAATCAAATCAATTTCTCTATTTAAAAAACGTATTACTGCTCAGTTAATTACAGTCTCCATAACTTAAATATAACTAGATAAACTTTTAGAAACTATACAAGTACATATTTTATAAACAATAAAAAATACTAATTTTTTTCTAAATCAAGTTTTGCCTCTAAAACATTTCCCCCAAATCACTGTTATCCAAACTATTTGCCTAAGTTAGTATACTCCTTTTAAGTACAAATAGTTCAGTAATCACATGAAGTTCTGTCACGTTTGCCCTTAGAAAAAAAAATGTTACTTTTCCTTCACAGAGACATAGTCAGTGGGCTGGAGTTCAAAAGGCAGACCAAATACGCCTCAGAAAGTCTGATCAACACAGCACACACAGCAAGGCTTAGGTTTCTGTTAAGGAAACCATAGTTTGTCTTGGTTCATGAAAACATGCTAAGTAGTTATCAAAAAACTAATACATGGGTCTTCAGATAAAAACTCTAGAAACCTAAAAATACATCTTTTTTAGAATAAACAGCTCATACCAAATTCAGCTTAGTTCATAGTGCTTTACATTTTGCCAATTTGCTGCATGTTTTTTGCACTAGAACTCAAGTAACGTCCTTCTGCTTGACTGCCTTACATCTGAATACTGTGTTTGAACTGCAAAATATTATTTGATCTACTCTCAATTTTACAAATGGTCCAATTTGTTCACAGCATGTCCTCCCGTCACTCAGCAAACATCTAACGCATGTGCCTGGGAACAGTTTTGCCTATGACTTCTTCTGGAATTTTAATAGCTTTATTGTTCAGTTTATTGACGTGTTTAGAATTTAGTTGTCAGATATGAGATAAGAACATGCTTTTATTATTTTCTCCAAATGGTTTTCAGGTTGTGACATCACCGAATAATCCATTGTTTTTCCTCATTGATGAAAATACCAAATTTATCATAAACTGGGTCCCCAAATATATTTGAATCTACATATGTAGCCTGCATATGGAATTTGTCTGTTTTATCCAACTGTCTGGATATCTTTTTCAATTCCAAATCTTTAATTATTGTATATTTTAGGATATATTTGAGTATCGGTAGGGTTAGACTCTTTTTCCAAAAAATTTTGGCTATTCTAGTAGACTTCTTTCTGTAAGATGAGCTTTAGTATCATTTTGCTATGTTTAAGAAAAAAATCTGTTATTTTAATTGGGCCTTCTATTCCCAGACAGAACTGAACTAACAAAAACTGCACTAAGTCACAGAATAACGAACTGAAAAAAATAAAGACTAATGCACATTTATATTAGAGAAGAAAAACAAAGTGAAATAAGTAGCTCTGGTTCCCTAAAGAAACTCTACTTTTTAAACACTTCTTAATTTACAAATATAATACTTTTTAAAACTTTGAAACATTTCTAAGAGCTTCATATGGAAATTTCCCCTAGTAAATAATCTAAAATAACTGAAAATCTAGATGCTTACAAAAGTTAATTGCATAAGAGAAAAACTGGAAGCAATGTAGATGTCAGAAAACAAGGGCAAAGATAATTATCATGTTATATGACTAATATGGTAATTATGAAGACCATGTAGCAATATGAAAGAAGATAGAACATAATCATAACTATTAACACTAAGCATTTAAGGCATGCAGTGTGTTAAGTGCTTTAAAAGCATTATCTCAGTGAACCCTTAGTTTAACACCTTTATACCTATCATTGGTCCACAGCTGGTAAATGAGAGGCTCAGGATTCAAACTCAGGTCTTCAACTCCAGAGACAAAATATATTAGGGCTTGTTTACTGAATGAATGGATAATGATTGAAAGAATAGAGTGGGGGAAGCCAGAATGTCAGGTTTTCTTTTCTTTTCTTTCTTTTTTTTTTTGGTGGGGGGATTTCTTTAACTATTGTTATAATGCAGTTTGGACAAAAATATAATTAAAAAGAGATTTTCAAAAACATTACCACAAAACAACTTTCATGTGTGCACAGCACATGGCGACGATGGGTATCATTTCACAAAACCTTGGTTTCAATCACGTACTATCTGTCTACTCAGCAAAAATGTGTTTCTCACTGTGGGCTGTAGTAAAAAAAGTCTGGAACACTGCCTTATGTACACACAGTACCGTAATAACAAAAGTCAACAGATCTTCCCGTCAATAAAAATTCCAAGAAGCCTGGAATGTTAGCACAGTCTAGAGAATGGCTGTCCAACAGAACTTTCTACAACAAAAGAAATAATCTCACCTAAAAATATGGCAAAGCACTTCATGTGAAAGTTGATTCATATAGTCCTTCATTTCATCTGATACTGTTTCCTCTGTGATGTCATTATTCATGAGACACGTTTTAACACTTTTCTTTCGTGGACCCATTGCTGTGTTATCTGCAGTATCAAAGAGCAAATCTCCCCTCTTGGTTACTTGAGGT
The DNA here is from genome assembly GCA_004027475.1 of Anoura caudifer. Lineage (NCBI taxonomy): Eukaryota > Metazoa > Chordata > Mammalia > Chiroptera > Phyllostomidae > Anoura > Anoura caudifer. Next base: position 7,773 of record PVKU01004910.1, read on the forward strand.
CAAAGTACCTGAAAGCAAGCAGAGAACAGAATAGACTAAAGCAGCAAACCAGAGGCAGAAATTATCCCTATAAAGCCTAAGTAAAACAACATTTATTTTAAAATATAGACAGACAAAGGTAATTACAATAGTACACACCACATCCAAATTAATAAAAATAATTACACAAAAGACACAGAACATCATCTTCTGAAGGGCAGTAGAAAATACAAAACTGAATTATTTAAAATGAGCAAAACACAAAGGAATCAGGAGTCCTGGATTGTCATTTGTGCTCCTAGCTAACTTGCTCAGTTTCACCAAGCACCCATTTCTTCACGTGTAAGATCTCTCGCTTCCTCCAGTCACTTGATTGCTCTTCCCATCAGTTTCACCACAATATTGCTCTTGCACCTACCCCTACTGGCTTGCTGGCCTCTGTTGACCTTCTCCTGGGCTACTGCAATGGCTTCCTAAGTGAGGTCCACCACTGTATGGCCAGGGCCTGGAGCAAAGCCTGCTACATGGCAGGCCTACAATATGTAATTTGCTGAATCTTAAAATTTTTTTAAAATATTTTATTTATTCATTTGCATAAAGGGGGGTAGAGAAGGAGAAAGACAGGGAGAGAAATATCAATGTGTGGTTGTCTCTCACGCGCACCATCCCGGGGACCTGGCCCGTAACCCAGGCATGTGCCCTGACTGGGAATAGAACTGGCGACCCTTCGGTTCACAGCCCACATTCAGTCCACTAAGCCACACCAGCCAGGGCTAGACTTATCTTTTAAAACATTCCTTTGATTGCACAATAAGTAAAAAGAGCAAGATGCTGAATTTTCATAAAAGAAAATGAACACATGTTTATGTTTGTATGGAGTGTTTTTGGAAGGACTGATGATAAAATATTAACAGTGGTTACCTCTGAGGAGTGAGAAAAGAAGTTTAGAAAAGTAGGAAATAGGTTTACTTTTCATATTCTTCTCCATTGTCTGAAAATTTTAGATTGGTTGTGTATATATCTTAAAAAAACAAATAATGACCAAATCATCTTACAAGGAACCCTAGATTCTAGGATAAAATCTTTCAATCTGGTCCCAAGCCACCTTTCCAATGTCATCTTTCAATCCTACCACTTGCTCCTTCGGATACTCAGTTCCCCCACACAAACATTATCTTTCACCCCTAGTAAGCTACTGACTCTGACTAGAATGCCCTTCCCTTCCTTTTTTTTTTTTTTTTTTTTTTTTTTGCCTAAAAAGCCACCAATTTTTTTTTTTTAATCTGCCTTCAAAATCTAGTTTAAATGTAAGTCCTCTGAAAACTTCTCCTACTCACCCCCTCTTCTGAGCTCCAGGTGCTTCTACTATAGCAACTTGTGTGTATTTTATTCATTGTGTGTCTGCCAGGAACAGAAAAGAAACTCAACCTCCTGCCTCTAGGTGATAACAAGTCCCTGCTCATAATAAATCTTCAAGTGTCTGATGTATATGAATAACCACCAGTCTTTCCATTCCTCCATATGGATCTAGTCGCTCCAAGGCTGCTAAGAACCATTTCATGTTCCTATTTGCTACCACAGCACTCAATGATCTCAGCAGCAAACCTGTAACTCTGGCAAAAATGCAATCAGATGTTATTCTAATAAGGACACATCACAAACAGCTACCTTGCAACATACAAATGACTCAACAAGACTATTAACTAGCACAGAACAATCCAACCATGGATCAATTCTCTAGCTATTGTATTTTAACACATTTCATCATTAAGAATCTTCACAACTCTAACTGTTCACAGACACCATGTTCTTAAACTTTTCATCCTTTAAATAAAAAGTTTTAGCCCTTCTCCCTCCTTTTTCTTCACCAAACCCACACCACTTAGGATTTACATCCTCATCTATAACCCACCTTTAATTGTCCCTTTTTGTTTTGCAATGCTGTGGTTTTGTGTAAGTCAGATTTAGTAGCCCCGGCAAACAAATTACATTTGAATTTCTAAACCTCATAGAGTTTATAAAAGTTCACTTGTTTGTAACTGAGAAACATTTAATCACAGATATGACATTATACAACATCACAGAGATGTTAGGACTCCAGCAAACCCACAAAAATCTGTTGAACCTACAGTATGCACTAACACTACTGAAGGGCCTCAGTGAGAAACACTAACAAAATTTTAGGTGAAATTGCCTATTTCCCATATCATGCCTAGAATTAAAGATGTGGTCATGTAAGGTAGAATCGCAGGCTTGGTCATGTCAGCTACCTACTTGCCAGTAGGCAGAGTAGTGATGACCCTCCCTCCCCCTTACTCCAAGGGTTTAGTGGGGAAGGAACTTGCAGAGATGAACGCTAGGGTAAATAACAACTCCACCCTCCACCCAGGGCCTCAGCAGGTCAGGACCTTTAGACAGGGCAGCTCCATCAGTCCTCTCCAGTCCAAATAGGTGCGTCTGGAAATGTGCAAGAGATAAAAAGCTTCCTCATTAAAGGCTATAAAAGACTTCCCTTGCCACCACTCAAACTCCAAAAAGGACACCAAAATCGTTTCAACAAAACTCGGCTTTGCCTCCATTAATGTGAAATATCAGCTAGGCCATGCCAAGCATTTCATCCCACGCACTGAGTAACAGAGGCCTGGTATCCCTGCATGCGAGGCATACAAAGTCCCAACTGATGATGGTGTCTCTCTTGTACGTGCATACCCTCTCTTAACTACTTTCATTTCAGTGGGAGGAGAGATATAAGCAAGTGAAAATAGAAAATTATCATGACTAGCTTTCTATGTCTTGGTTTCATCCTACCCTCATCTCCAAATCACCGTTTGCCACTTGAGTAACTAAACGAAGTAGGAAAGGTCCAGAACAGTAGTAGGTACAAGGGCAAGTGGAAAGAAGAGAAATTCCAGTTAGCAGCAGCAGATAAAGATGACATGTTGGAGTTGGCCTGCAGAGGAGTCAGGGAGAGTACAGGAGAGCTGAGTATAAATAACAGGTAAGTATAATAAAAATGTGAAGAATATATAGTGTGCAGCCCTGGGTATTTCTAAAATTAGCAAGTTCTAAGGGCTTAGGCCTAAATCTCAAAGAAATGTCATTCTGACAGAATTACAGAATCATAGAATGTTCCAAGTTGAAGGGGCCTTCGCAGTCGACCTAGAAACACACTTCTTAATTTTTTCTGGGCCCTGAACCCATATGTGACTATGACGAAAGCTGTACCTCTTCACCCCCAGAGAAAAACAAAACACACCCAGACCCATGTATGCTGAACCACACACACACTGTTTCAGGGGCTGCACAGACACAGCGAAGCTCACCCAGAGGTCCCTGTCCAAGACTGGCAGCCTCAGTTTTCAGATGGACAAATAGTACTAGAGAAGGTCAGTCACCTGCCCCAGGGCATAGATTAAGCATCAGAGTTCAGGCTGGGATTAAGACTCCCCAACCCACACTACACACCCTGTCAAGTCAGTCCTCTGCACCTGGGCTGTCTCCCTGCATCCTAGAGATATACCCCAATGCTTGCAGATGGACTTCTGGGTGCTCTCATAGAACTGCTGCTGACTGCAGCCTCCTTCACACATTAGGTTTTGTGGTCCATCTACATAAGGCTTCCACACAGTAGCCCACAATAGCACGGGGTATCCTACTTCTGTGGCTGTCTGTTTGAAGGACCTTAGCCACAGGAAGCATTATTTTTGTACTGGAGGCCCAAGTACATCCTAAATATCAATCCTCTGTTATTTGTGAGTATTCTTTCAACTTGGATCCTTCCATAACACAATTTCTCTTGGGTGTGCATGCTCTTCTTTCAACCTGCCAGTTCAAAGCTCCTCCCATCCCAAACAGAACTACACTATTCTCTACTAAATCAGTTCCTTCTGGTTGCTCCCAAATTTATCCCAGTCTTTTAATCCTTAGCCCTGAAGATTACCTCCACTTCTTGTAGAGGAGCACCAACATTTCCCTGCTTACAAAATCAACTTACTTTCATTTTAATACTTTATTTCCATTATAGAGGTTTTAACTTGTTCACAATTCTCACAACATCTGATACCTACAAAAGACCTATATAAACTCACTCCTTTATTGTCTCAATGTCATACCTAAAATTCTTCCCATCCCTGTCCCATCTTGTCCACATCCTCCTCCATCCTTAAATTATTCTAATTACTCCTTTCCTCAATCACACCAGCCCCTCCAGGATACATATTTGTCTCTTATTATACACATTACTGGGCAGAGAGAAACTCCTTACAACTAACCAGAGAACTTAGGAACTTCTTCTTTTACAAAATGTTCACACAATTCTGTATCAATTTCTCATTCTGTATTTAACTAAAAACTGCGGCAACTCCTCTTCTTGATTGCTACTATCTATCCATCCACCGATCATTTAAGTAATCCATCCTTCTGAGGGTAGGTGGTGACAGTCTTCCTTCCATGAAGCTCGCAATCTCCCAATGGAGTTAGACTTTTACCACCAGTATCTCACAACTCAGTCATTTCAATTATTATAACTTCAATTACTTTTCATTACCCTCATCAAAAATACGTTCTCCCATTTAAAATGTCCCAATGTCCTCATCACTCTATCTGGTCAAGGGCTTCCCTGCCCTTCCAGTTTAATGCCTTTCTTCAGTTTCTATGGGCTTCAGTTTACTCCTGTCAAAGTAATCTCTTGCATGTCACTTAATTTGGTCACATTTCTCACATCAAAAATCATCAATGTCTCCTACCTAGGGTAGCTTCTCTTTCCTAAAGAAATATCACACTATATCCACCAAACTGCTTAGATTAAAAAAATAATAATAATAAAAATAAATTAAAACAAATTATTGTGCAGAAAGGATCAAGAATCATCCAGTCCAACCCTTCGTTTTCCAGATAAGGAAAGTGAGGCCCAGAGAGGTAAGCTGGGTTGCCCTAAGTCATAGAGCCAGAAAATAACAATTCTAAAGGAAGCAAGGATCCAGCTCTTCAGCTCTAGTGCCGGTCCAATTTTATTTCACTGTCACTTTACCACATTGAAATATAGTTGGTCCTTTTTCTCCTATTCTATGTTAGCATCTTTTTTACTAAAGTATGTGCCTCCAGGGCACACAGTCATTTAAACAAACACGCACACAAAAGGCTATATTCTTCACCTAAAGAGGACATAAGAATTACAGCACTGCAAATTTCAGAGTGGGAAAGAGCCTTAGTAACTGCCCAAAATGAAAATTAAAAATTACAAGCACAAATTTTTCAAGCCTCATATAGCTTGAAAAATTTGTGCTTGTAATTTTTAATTTTCATTTTGGGGAAAAAAAAAGTGGGGTTTCAAGCTATATGAGCATGCTTGAAAAGCCTATCAAGCATGCTCATATAGCTTGAAACCCCACTTTTTTTTCCCCCTCCAAACCCCACTTTTTCTGTTCTCCAGAAAATCTTGATATGCTAGAACCATTATTTCATTCTTTAGTTGTGCTGGGAGTATGGGAAAGGTAAGAACCAGTGACCCTAATCCAACACCTTCATTTGCCAGATGAGAAATCTCAAGTTCACAGAGAGGAAGAGATTTGCCAAAGTGAACGAACAAGTTAGGAAAAAGTTTTAAGACTAAAAAAATAGTCTCCTAGTTTTCACACTTGTATGTTCTACATTGTCGGTATGGGTTTATAAACAAAGTCCACAGGGCTGAGATTCCTACTGCAGAGGAAGCACGGGGACCTTCCCAAGTGCCCCACTGCCCTGGGCTGGCTGGGGGTCTGGAAAGAAACAGGATAGACATTTCTCATCAGTGACCTCCTGGCTTAAAAACATATGCTTTTCAGGTCCGTCTCCAAGGAAAAGACTCGGCGAGGGAGTAGAGAATCTGACCTCCTGAGCTAGGAGGGACATCAGAGGCATCCAACACATTCACTGTATCGACAAGCAAACTTTGTCACAGAAAGGGTAATGGACCCGGGCAAAGTGGACGACGTAAGACTAGAACTCGGGGCTTGGGAGCCCAGGACTTGCCGCCTCTCAAGGACGTATCTCCATCGAGTCCTGCTCAGGGACATCTCCTGCGTACGATGGGAACAGGCCTTTTCCAATTTACTGGCTTAAACACTGATTTAACATTAACACCGTGGAACTCGTGACGCCAGGAGTGGGATGGGGTCCCCCACGTTGTCCAGGCCAACAACTCCCATTTTGCTCAAGAAATCGAGAGCAAGAGTGTGTTCCGTATGCTGGTATCTTGGGCCAGGTTCAGACAGGGAGGCAAATCCCACAACGAAGGCCTACAAGGCCAAGAACCACAAACCCAATCCCTGCTTTCCCAGGAGCCACAGGCCCGAGAAGGGCCGAGACCGACAGCCCAGGCGGTAGGGAACCCAGGAGCTCCCATCCAGAAGCCTCAAGCGCCCCCGGCACCGCAGCCCGCCTCCCGGCCGCGGGCCCACCCGGTCGCCGCCTCACCTAAGCCAGCCCTCCGTCTGTTATTTGTAGTTGTTGAGAGGGAGGGAGAATCGGGACCGACACCTCCCGCGGCCCCCACCACCGTGCGCTTCCGCTTCCGCTTGGGCATTTCCGGAGTGTTGTTCCCCGGAGCCGGGCCGGCACCCGGACCCTGTTGGGCGTGGGACATAGGCGTCGCTACTCTGCCGCCATGTTAAGAGTGGCATCTCAGGAAGGGGTGGGGCAGTCCTTTCCCGTGAGTGTCACCGCCCCGGAAGCGGCTGGAGTCCGACGCCAGGAAAATAGTAACGACTCTGGCGATTACAGCTGTTTTGATTGAGAATCTGTACTTAGTGGTCAGCAATGCAGCGTTTGGGACAGAGAGAGGTGGTTCAAGTGGGAGTTCCTCCACTTAACTGGCACAGAGACCACAATCAAGCATTTCACCTCCAAGCCTCAGGTTTGTTAGGTGAAGATGGACAACGATATGGCACCTACATAACAAACCACTGCAGAATTTAGTGGCTTAACACAGTTTGTTAGGATTCTGTAAGGTGACCGGGCTCAACGGGGCAGTTTCAGTTTGAGGTTATATGTCAGCTGAGACTGCAACTAACTAAAGCAAAAACTGGGTGTTGGCGATGTTGCCAGTTCAGGCTGGAAGCCGCCCCCCCATCCCCGATGAGCTCAGCTAGAGCTACGTATCAGAATGCCTACAGGCCACCTCTCCCTCTGGTTTGGCTTTGTCACAGCTGAGCGCTTGGGTTCTAGTAGGAAGCACTCAGAGCAGAAGAAAGAGACAGCGCAAGACTTACGATCTAACGTTGGAAGTCCCAGAACTTCTGTCGCGTGCTGTTGGTCAAGGAGCCACTGAGCCAGCCCAGAGTCAAAGGGGGGAAGAATAAGACTTCACCTTTCATTAATGTGTGGCCATCTTTAATTTACCAAACTACCTCGTTTGTTTGTTTGTTTGTTTGTTTGTTTTGGGGGGGCATATGTAGATTTTATTAGCACAGGTATCAAAAAGGAAAGCTGGTAGCCCCACCAATAAAAAGTCTTGAATCTGCACATGGATGATATTTTTTTAAAAAAATAGTGGTAAAATATGCATATCATGAAATTAACCATTTTAAGTGAACAGTTTGGTGGCATTAAGGATACATATTAACATTGTTGTGCAACCACATCACCAGCCACCTCCAGAACGTTTTAATCTTCCCAAATTGAAATTCTGTACCCACTAAAGGACAGCTCCTATTTTAATCCCCAGCTCCACTGCCATTCCCATTACTTTTTGTTGTTAGTTGTCTCATGTAAGTGGAATCATATAATATGTGTCCTTTACTGTTTCGCTTCTTTCACTTAACATTATGTCTTTGAGGTTCATTTATGTTGTAGCAGGTCAGAATTTCCTCCCTTTTTAAGGCTGAATAATATCTCATTGTATGTATATTCCACATTTTCACCGCTCATCCATGGATGGACATCTGGGTTGTTCTTCCACCTCTTGACCATTGTTGAATAATGCTTCCATGAACATGAGTGTGCAAATATCTCTTCTAGATCCAGCTTTCCATTCTTTTGGATCTGTGCCCCAAAGTGGGATTACTGGATCAATTCTACCTTTCATTTCTCCGTAGCAGCTATACCATTTCACATTCTCACAGTGCACAAGGGTTCCAATTTTTGCACATTCTTGCTCTTATTTGTTCTTAGTGGGTAATGTCTGTAATTCACTTAGAGTAGTGCCTGACATAGAGTAAAAGCTGTTCAAAGGTTAGCAGTTATTATTTGATTGTTCAGGGGCCTCTATTCCTTCCTTTCTTCTCAGCTATAGTTAAAGTTACAAAGTCTGAATTCTCAGCATGTGGTGTCTGAAGTTCCTTTTAAAGCACCCTATGTTCTCCAAGTTACATAAGGAAATCCTGTAAAGGATGTTGTACATAGGTATAGAGAGAGAGGATTGCAGTTTGAAAACCAAACCCAAGGTGGTAGATTAGGCAAAAGAAAAAGGAAAGAAAAACCTGCATGGGAATCTTATAAACATGAGCTCTGAGTGAGCATTGAGGATCAAAGCCTTTGCTTTTCATTTTTAATTTGGACCATGCTGTATAAGATCAAGGTTATGTTATAAGAAAGTGAAAAGATTAAGGATGAAACTTGGGAAACTGCTTTCTTTTTTAACAGTGAACCTTACCATGTTTTCCCTGTCACTGCATCTAGCACACGTCCTTTAGCCTGATCTCTAGAGGCATGAGAGTGAAGAGGTTATTCTTGAGAAAAGAAAATCCTTTGAAATACCAAGAGCTGTTCACCATCAGCCAACATTTACTAAAAGACCAAATGGAACCTGGGAATTTGTTCCATACCAGAGCTGCAACAGTGGCTAGGAAACTCTTTGCTCCTAGCAGGCTGGGGGACCTCATTTAGAGAGAACATTTCAGTGAAATGTGGGAGATCCTGGTACAGTGGAATGTCAGATGCCAGAGCAGCACAGAAGCTGCTGAATCAGTCCAGTCTCCGTGCAGCTACACTTGAAATAATTACAAACACCCTTTTCAACTCACCTTTCTTCCCTCCATAGGCTTCTGTTTCACTAGTTCTTTACTGTGTCACTCTGTCTCATCCTGGCTCTAGCTTCTCCTTCATAGGTTCTTGTTTTAATTGTGTTTATTTTTGTTTATGCATACTCAAAATCACCAAGTGACTCTACCAATCATTTTAAATACATCATTACATTGAAATCCTATGAACTCTATGAGGTAAGCATCGCTTGCCCCATTTTATAGGTAACGCAACTCAGATTCAGAAAGGTTAAGTAGTTTGCTAAACATCACGTGGCTAGTCAATTGCAGAGAGTTGTGAAATTTGAGCAATCTGACTTCAAAACCCACATTCCTACTTACTAAATTGTGCACTGTTGTAATTTTTTTCTCCAAATGATAATCTGATGTATCTTCCTAAGGTTTCCTGTGAATTGTGGCAATGGGTCCTTTTTGCTTAAACCTTAAACCTCAAAGCATACACCTGTACCTTGTGTATGAGACAGCCACGGCCCCAAATGCTTTGGTGGCAGCCTACCATTTCCACCTCATTTTCCTTCACAAACTCCACGTCCCAGCTGCACATGGGACTCATGTTTCCCCTCACGCACCTATGACTCTCCTGCCCTTGGTGGAGTGAACAAGTTGCCCCATGTAGGAAAAAGGTGTATGAACCTCCTTTAGCTGTTACCAGGAAAGACATTGAAGATGCTGGTGCCCTGAGCCCAACTAGCTGTGCCAATACTGGGCCAGAAATGGGTGGTCCTTAAATTCCAAAGTAACAGGGAGAAAACAGTTGTAGTTTTCAAAAGCTGGTTGTGTTTTGAGCCTGACATGATTTATTCATTCATCTAACAAATATTTCCTGAGGATTTGCTCTGGGGGCAGGCATTGGACAGGGTGCAAGGAAACAATTGTGAGAACTTGGTACCTTCATTCTGGTAAGGGGAGACAGACAAGTAACCATATAGGTGAATCAGTTTCTTAAAAACAAGGACATGGTGGGGGGATTGGCACACAGTTAAGCTTTGTTGAGTGAAGGAATTAATGAATGGATAAAACTAATATACTCAAATTTTCCTTTTAAGCATTTAAATTTAACAAACAAAACCCTGCCAAATAAATGTTATAACTCTAATCAATTAAACATATAAATATGGCAAATGACAACTTCTCAAAATGCCAACAATAATATAGATAAAATTCGTATTCTTTCAACTTAAGAGGTCTAAGTTTAAATCAATATTCAATTTAAAATTTCAAATTGGAATTATAAGCATCATACATCTTATTCTTTAATATGCCATATTTTCTTAAAATATGACAAATAGTTTAAATGAAAATTGTAGACTTTTTCAACACAAAGTAATCAGATAGATGTGATTTAATCATTTCTGTGCTTAAATTCAATCTTTTGGGGGTTAGAAGACAGCCACCTACAAAGCCATTCTATTTCCCAAGTCTGGGGATTGCTGTAGAGTATTGACCGGAAGAGTGTCTGGCTGGGCCCCAGGATCCTCCTCACCCCCAAGGCTTTCCTTTCTGGCTCATGAGCTATCAGGACACAGGCCTGGCGAGGTAGCAGCCATGATTTCATCATGTATATGAAGTGTGTACGGGAGATGATGAAACCAGCAGTTAATGAAACTCATAGACTGGCAGAGGGCAGAGGGCATAGGTGGAGAGGAAGACTCCTGGTATTGCTTAAGCTTGTGGATACTGCTCTGTTTGAATTAAGACCCACCCAAGCTCCTCCTAATTGCATGACCCCACACATTTCTTGTCTGGCCTAAACTAAGTTTCAGTTGGATTTTTATCACTCTTAACCAAAACACTGACATATTTCTTATTCTGTATTAACCATTATTCTCCTTTATTATCCCAGATCTTCAGAAAATTTTTTTACTCTGAATAGCCTTGAAAATAAGATGGAGATAATATAAGAAGAACTCTGAGACTGTGCTGCTGTTACCGAGCAGCGTCTGGCATCCTGGTCACCAGGAAAGGTCTTTTAGCACTTAGGTAGAGTGAATAGTAAACCAAGGCAGGGAAGGAGGAAAGCCCTTGAAATTCTATATATCATTTCCACTGTCTGGGAAAGAAAGCCTTGAACTTGTGTATTCATCCCAAGGCCTGGAAGGGGGAAGAGGAGGGAGTCCACAGTGCCCAAAGAAAAAGCCCATAACACAACTTCAGTTAATTGCATATCTCTGGTCACTATCTGTTTTATGAGGGAGAACATAAAGGCCTAGGGTCCTCTGGCATTAGGACAACAGACCTCCCATCGTCTGTGGACTGGAAAGTCAAATCATTTTGTATTGTTATGAAGTGTGTTTTCCAGGAGCCTTAGATCTCTGGGTGACATTTCCTTGCTTTCCACTAGGATAGTAGTGTTTCAGGTCCTGGGAGTGTCATAATTTATTATGATGCAAATAGGTTACATAGTTAATTGTAGTGAAGGCAGGAAAATAGCAGGAGGTGGAGCTTCGGGCGGGCTGAGGGCAACCTCATACTCACAGGGTGGAAATGTGGCATCCAGAAAAGAGAGTGCCAAAGCATCTGCTGTTTTTGCTTGACTTGCATTCATTTCTCCTGGCAATGGTGCCTCCATATTTCTTTGGGGAACAGTTCTTTACCCTCTTCTAATCCTATACTGAGGACTGCCTCACCCTGACTCCCACAGTGCTTTGTGAGTCAGTTCACTTTATTGAGAGTTAGGCATGCTTGCAGCCCTAACAACTGATTCAGGAATCATTCCAAGGATGTGGGTTGAGTGGAGTGGTGATCAAACCCTATCTGAGAATGAAGACAACATCAAGGAAAACATGAATGGATCCAAACAATGGAAGGAAAAATTTCTGCCAACATTTTTTGAGACACTGGATCTCACCATGTCTAAATTCAGAGATTCCTCTGCACTTTCCAGGAGTCATGGAACGCACCCTCAACCCCTTGCCTTTTTTCCCTTCATTTACTTTGAGTTGGATTGTCTTTTGGATGTTATTCTTCCAAAGAAGTTCCACATACTATTCAGTATATGTAGTTTTCCCACTAGAGGGTGTAGCTCACCCACTGCATTTGTTCAGAGAGGTAATGCTGGCAGGCAGGCATTTACTGTCAGAGCTATTGGGATGGTGCTGGTCCCAGCCAGAGAGCTCACATTCCTGACAGGGCCTTTGTCTTATTAGAAGTGCTGGGAGAGTGGTCAGATGACCAAGGCATGGATACAGAGATAGATAATAGGATAGGACTAAGGTGCCAGGTGAAGACTTGGTCTCAAGAACCACAAAGCTACCTTAGTCTTAAAAAGAAAAAGGGTGAGGGCAGGAATGGCAATTAGGTTTTGTCTTCCATACCAAATCTGATTGCCAGGGCATGCCTGGGGTTGCGTGTTAAGAATGCATCCAGCTCAGTAGAGTGTACCTACTATAATCGATTACTGGTGTCTGCTCTGGGCACGGCAAGAAGCAGGAAGATTGGGTATGATAGCTACTGCCCATTCATGGGTGAGATGTTTCTCAACAGGAGTACCATTGGCATTTCGATGGCTCAGTCTTCACTGTGTGGGACTGTCCGGGGCATTGCAGGGCCTTAGTCCACTGGATGCTAGTAGTTCCCCCCCCCCAGCCACTGCAATGAGCAAAAATCAAGTCCCCTCATATTTTAAATGCCTCTTATGAGAATAGTAGGGCTCTATTTGAAAATCATTAGGTTCAAGCAAGATCAAGTAACTATGATTTACCTGAGGATTGAACTAGAACTTTTAAAATTCTTTAAAACTAAAGGAAAAAGGTGATTTTTTTAAGATCCTGAGACCAGACTGAGCTTACCTTCAGAAAGGAGTAAGGATTGAGATTATAGATGGAAATGAAGACTCTCCAGCAATGCCCATGGGAACAGGGAGTCAAGTAGAACCTCAAGCAGGTGTGATAACAATGTCATCCCTGGCTGAGGAAAGTGTAGAGGGAGCCTCAGCTATGGGGAATGGTTGTCCTGTTAAGCATCAGTGTCATTCGGGTACCCTCATTCTACTTTGGGGTTTCGTTATCTGTAGGTGTTTCTTTGGTCAGAATGCCTTTAGATGACAGTTCTCAGAAAGCTACCCTCTGTACCTCGGAATCCGCTGAATATCAGCCAGCCTATATTATTTTTGGAACAAAGCAGCATATGAGTCCATGAACAAGTAAATACATGAATGAAATATTCCCCACCCCCTAACTTAAGAGTTCAAGTGTCACCTGTTTTCATATCCTTGATAACCCTGGAGAGGGGAGAAAAGGCAGGTTGAGCTGCAGGCATAACACGGCAGCCACTTTTAAGTGTCGCATTTGTCAGTGCTCCCTAGCCAAAGGCCACCAGAAACACTTCAGCTGAACTTGTTATTCGCTGCTGAGAGAGAGAACACCCATGATAAGCCATAAGGCATCTCATTGAAAAGGCATTAGAAAGGATGTAGGATTAGGGATTGTTCGGTTAATTTGGGGAAATTTTAGGGAAGACTGATTTTGCTCTGGATTGGAGTTCCTCAGGAGTGGGAATGATTCTGTAATTTGGCATCCTAAAAAGTTTATTTAGGAGGAGAGAAGGATAGCCAGATGCTAGAGTTGAAGTTGGTGAAGCAGCAGCAGTCATTAGTACTAGTCTAGATAGGGGATGTTGGTACTTGTAGGTAGGATAATGTGATGTGGACCCCGGCTTGTGGGATCCGCTACATTGTGGATGAGGCACGAGAAATTCACAAAGACTACCGAGTCCTGTGGAGGAAAAGGGACAGCATGGCTTCTCTCTCAAGAGGAGAAAAAAAACCTTCAGCCCTTCCCTTGACCGGCCTTTATTTCTTTTTCTGGGCATATTGCGTGATGGTCCTCACTTACTATGCACAGGTTCACTTTAGGTGGGTACCATTTACAGAAAACAAAGGAGATGATGCAGCTAATCACATCACAGAAGAAGGATATTTGCAAATGCAAAGGGAGAAGTGGTTGAACTGGTTACACTCCATACTGGGGAGGTTTAGCACAGACTTCAGGAAGTTACAGTAAGCACTTGCTGCCTCAATTCAGGGCGAGAGTTTTAGCAAAAGCAAGTCTTAAAGCGGCCTAGGTACAATACAGGACTGATTCCCCACTCGAGAACCTACCCATGGGCGTGGGTCCTGTCTGGGCCCTCACCACGCAAAGTGGTCTCCTATAATAATGTTCATGTTTTGCCTGTGTTCGCACGTGCTTTTGGAATGGCATTATCTTTGGTTGCAGACCAGCTTTGTCAGATGTTAATGTTCTGTGGAACGTGAAGGCCTAGCTGTGAGTAGGAGGACAACCTGTAGCAATGTCAGGTTCAGCTCCTGGCTATATCATTTTGTTTCAAATAATTCATTTTCTTGATCCCTCACAGGTTTGTAAACTGCACAAAGGCCCAGACCTCTTTTAATTACCCCTGAGGACGAAGAGTCTAGCCAAGTCTTTCTGTCTCCTAAGCATTAAAGACTATTTACTGAATAAATGAATGAATTGTCTAACTGACTGACTTGCTTAAAGTCAGGGGTCACTTCTATTCAGCTCTTTATTTCTAGAAACAAACACAATTCTGGTGCAGCTTATTAAATACATATTGAGTTAAAGAGGAGCTTCCCATAAGGTAAGATTTATTGATTTAAGAAAATAAGGTAAAATAATAAATTACGCGTTTCAAAGGAAAGACGATGCTCAATTCAGACGGGTTCACTCATGACAAATGAAGAAAAATCACATCACATTCGAGGTTTTTGGCATTCTCCATTGTATTGAATATGAAGAGTGAAATTCAAAGCTCTAAGAGAAATTGACATAAATAGTTTAGAGATCACTGGCAGTAATAAAACCTTTCTTCCTCCTAGCCTAGCTGTACTACAATAAGCAGTTTAAGGGAAGAGGCCTTGATTTGTAAGCTCCTGACTTACAAATAGCCCATAGCTAGAGATTTGCCTCTCCCCTTACAACCCCTTATCCCAGAGATACCTCTGCTTTGTAATCATGGTGAGACATTATTAGAGTTTTTAGCAAATGTGTAAAATTATATGTTAAGAAATGGAGGGGGGGAAGCAATGAATCACTGAGGAGCCCCAGAAAAATCTTTTTACTTTTCTGAACCAGATATTACCTTACCTGTAAAGTGACCAAAATGGTGGCTGCCTGCTGAGATAGGGTGTACATGTATGTGTCAGGCACGATGCTAAGCCCCCTTTATGCATCATCTTTTTCAATTTTCACAGCCAACCTCTCAGGTAATTTCTGAGGTCAAATTATTGTCCTAGGTCACAGAGTTTAAACAGAAGAGCTGAAATTCTAGTACATGTCTAGTCTCCGCTCTTACCCACATATTCAGTTCTCAGAGATTGAACCAATACATGTAATAAAATTTTTAAAATTACCTATAAAGGGTGCTTTCAGTTTAGAAATGGTTTTTATACCCATTATCAATTCATTGTCCCCCAAAATATGTATGTCCCCACACACATATATGTATGTATGTAATTCGACAGGTACTTATGATGTGTGCTTGATGCCAGATGTGTTAAGTGCTACGACTAAGTCACAAACCTGCCTGCTGACTTCCTGGAGCTTATGTTTGGTGATGAGTCGAAAATAATGAAACAGGAAAATAAAATGTCTGGGAGTTATACATAAGACTTACAAAGGAAACAGAAGCATATTAACATGGAAACTATCAGAGGCAAATCTATTTTAGGTAGGATGGTCAGGGAAGGCATCTGTAGGGAAGAAATATTTAGGCTGAAACCCAGATAAGAAGGAACTAGCCCCGAGGCCAGCACGGAGAAAACGTTCCTGTGGGAGAGGACAGTTTGACCAAAGGTCATAAAGCAAGAAAGAATTTTGTATATTTGGAAATGTTAGGAAAAAAGGATCAGTGTGATCCAAGCCTGTTTAGCAAGTGAAGCAGATAGGCAACATGCAGATAGTCTCAGATTGGTAGATAAGAACTTGAGGTTTGGAGGGGTTTGGGGCCTTCCCCAGGTCACTTAACCACAGGGGCAGGGTTCACCCCAAGGTCTCCTGCCGCATGCTGAGACTCCACGCTTTAGTCTCATCTTGCAAAGGGTGATTTTTCTTACAGCTATGATTTTCAAACACTTTACCTTTTTTCAAACAAGACCTCATAATGAAACCTAATGCTCAAAACTGATCCAGGGAGACTTCTCTTGGAGGAGATGACTCAGAGTCTCAGTTGTTTAGTCCCTGCTCCCCTTCCCGACCTTGGCTCAGCAGTGGACCTGAAACCCCAGTGGTGTTGTTTTCAGTTTACAGAATCATACCTTGAGGAGGTCACCCGCCTTCTCTAAAATACGTGGAAGTGTTATCAGCCAGCTACACAGCATATTCTCAAAAGAGGGTTCTGTTTGGGTTTGGCATTTTCACTTACATGTGAGCGAAGCAGTACACACAGGAATTGGGATATGTAACGTTATTAGTGGCACATAATGGGCTGACTCTCATGGAGCATATCCGTTCCTGTTGTATGGACTTCTTCTGATAATAACTGCACGAAATGTCCTAAAGCAAAATTCACAGGTCAAATCCTCCATTTGCGATCCCTTAATGGCTTCTATTATAAATCCTTGGGAATTTTATTTTGGGCAGAGAGGAGATAATAATAAAATGTGACTTCTTTTAAACCTCAAACATTACAACTTCCTGATCTTAAATTCAGCAGCTGGAATCTTGGGGATTTGCACTTTGCCAGGCAGCTGAGCCTGTACAGCCCAGGTCCTTGACTGTGGAATATAAACCTGTAACTTGTTAGAAGGGAAGGAGACCATGATGGGAAGTGATGAAAACGACCACAACCACTGTCCAGATACCTCTGAAACCCTTTTAGTCAATCAAAACCTCCCTTTAAGACAGCCACTGCAGTGACTTGGGCAAGAAGTGAGGAGGACTTGAATATGGGCAAAAGCAAATACAGAGGGAGAAAAAAATTAAAAACAAAAACAAGGAGTTTTAATCACTAATGGTGCATAAGAAGATAAAAGGGTAGTAAGAGACAGGGATGAGTCCTGGTTTTCCCCAGGATTTGACGTAAGTGGATTGAGCCATAATGGATGGCCACTCTGAAGATCAAAAAATGGTCAAATTGTAGCTGTTTCATGTGGTTTAATGTGGTTCAACTAACTAGAAATACTATAAGCCTAAGACTGGAAAAATTGTTCTTATACAAGAAGTAGCAAGCTTACCTTATATGACATTTGACCAAAATTATCTGAAACAAAAATGTTTAGAAAAAAAGGATTAGATAAAACAATGTAGTGTTGAGATGTGAACAGTTAACTAGCTCACTAAGTAATCTCATAAATTAATAACCATGAACATCAGAGAAAAACATGTGGCTTTTCCAGGTAAGGTTTATCTGGCCATGCCTTGTTCTCAAACACTGCTTCCTTCCCTTCCTCATGCCTGGGACACTACTGTCCCATCTGAAAATTCACCCTTTGCCTGCGAATTTTCCTAGGAATTATCTGACCTTAGGCAGGAGAGGTCTAAACTCAAACTTTGTCTTCTGGGACTCAGCATACCTACTGCTGGGCTGTTCACTGTGTGGACCATAGTAGGGAAATGTCTACTCAGATGGGAGAGGGGAGGGGATAAAGGGGGAAAAGGGTGAAGGGTTTACAGGAACAATTATAAAGGACATATGGGCAACAAAAAGGGGGAGTGGAAATGGGGGAGGAGGTGGGGAGGGCTGGGGTAGTGGGGAGGGGCGGGGGGAAAGGCAGAAAACTGTACTTGAAAAAAGATTAAGAAAAAAAAAAAGAAACATCTAGTTCTTGATAGCCATGCTGGCTATGTGCGGACACAAATCTTAGCTACCTATCTTTGTGTTTGATGGTTGCCTGCTTTGAATACACAGTTTTTTTTCCCCAAACTCTATCTGCTTCTGAGGAAGACTTTTCCTTTGTTTGGGACCTCTGTGTCGACAACTGCTTACCAAACTATTAACAGCTCCTATGGCCTTCCTACTTTATATTCTGCGCCACAGCCTTGACTGCTCTCAGTGGCTGCAGTGAAGCCTCCCTGCCTCCCCCTCCACCTGTGCCGACCTGCCAGCAGACTCAGTTTCTCATCATGGGCTTCCATTGTTGGTGTCATTTTGTAGGACTAACCAGGAAGCACTGAGCCCTCTCTTGAGTGTTGATAACATCGGGTTGTGCTCACTCAATAAGCCATGCCAGAAATGCACACTGTTTTGTGTAGATGACACTAGAGGGTGCACACACTTGCATGAAATACCAGTGTGAGTGGGAGTGTGAAATACCAGGGGAGTGTGGTGGGAAAGTATTGGGAAGAAGAGGGAGGAATGATGAAATTGATTATCAACTCAAAAGGCCAAATTATTTGTCAAATATTAATTACACCTCTCATAGATCGTCCCTTAAAATATCTCAAGTCTGAACCTATCTATGGCAGTTCTTGGAATATTTAAAAAATGGATTCAACCATTGATATTCACTGTAGTTGAAGTAGTGAATTCTTTATCTCTGAAAGTAACTTCAAGTTTTCAGAAATCCCTACATCTAGAAAATACTTATCTCTGGCTTATTACTTCACTTGGAAAATCAAATGTTTACTCCCTCCCCAAGGTTCTTTGCTAAATCCTTACATGAGAAACAGCCAGTGGCCAAGAGGACAAGCAAGACAGCCTTCTTCATTCCCATGATGAACAGTGTGACTCATCCACCAGAGTTCCCTCAGTCAGGAGTTTCCTAGCAACTCAACAGGCTCCATCCTTTAGACGATCTGGTGCTATGACCCCACTGAGAGTCTCAGACCCCATTATGAAGTCATCTGCAAATGGTCTGTCTACATAAGATGCAGAGAGCTAAGTCATCAGGTCACCAAAGATCAAGACAACTTCCTGGGGCACATATTTTATTCTTAACAGGCTATGGCATGGCACCATGATTTAACATTGTTTTGTTTGATTGCTCAATTATTATTCAGTTCCATAGTAGTACATTCTGGTTGTTTAACTCACAAAGAGAAAGAAGTGTGGGGAAAAAAGTTAGAATGAATTGTTCTTGGAAATTTTTCCAAAATTTACATGTGTGCCTTCAACACCTGCTCCCTTTAAGCCAAAGATTCTGATTCAGGAGGTCCAGAGTGTGACTCAGACATGTAACACACACACACACACACACACACACACCATTTAAATTGCATGGTAGAGTGTGATTCACCTCTTTGAGAACCAATGGATTAGGAGACCCTGTGTCCCGTGGGGTCCTAAGGAGGGAGCATTACCAAAATAATATCCGAGTTCCTGTAGTACCTAATGGTTTTTCAAGTACATTCTAATAATAATAATAACAGCTTCAGCAGCAGCTACATTTATATGTAGCACATACCTGGGTTTTGGGCCAGGTACCCAGCAGGGGGTGCACAAGAGGCAATCACATATTGATGTTTCTCTCCCTCTCTTTCTCCCACCCTTTCCCTCTGCCTAAAAATAAATAAATAAGTAAGTTAAAAAAATAGAGAGAGAAAATATTGTTAGAGAAGCCAAAAATTCATTGAGGAAGAGGCTCCAAGAGAAGGATGGGTAAGAGGCTTTAGTGCCATCTACATAGTAAGGCCCAGGTCTTTCAAAAGCATTTAACATTGTTAACATTGTTATATGTTCTGAGTACTTTCCATGTTTTTTGTTAATCCTTATAATAGTTCCAAAAGGTAAGTATCACTGTACCATCTTTAAATCTATGCAAGAGGGGCTTCTGTGCCCTAGGCCCCCAAGTTTCAGAGGGCTTCCTTCTGACTCTTCATAGCCATGCACCTCCATAGGGCTAAGAGCTTGCAGGTCAAAGATACATGCCCTATACCCAGTTGTCCTCCCTTCTAGACTATACCCTGAAACCCTGAATTCCTGAGCTCCCTTTCTAAGCAGACTTGACCATGCTTACAGGGCCTTTGTAAACTTCTGCCCCAAATTCATTCCCCCAAGGCAGACTGTGTTGCTACTATGCATACCCTTCACCCCAATGTGACCCAGGGGTGACTGTGCTGGGCTTGGGGTGGAGATTGGACATCAGTATGCAGGTGCACATGAACACGGCTTTCCAAGGGGCATGACAGAACTGGGGGTGGAGAAAGAGGATGGATTGCAGGCCAAAAGAGGGAGCAATGCCCTGGTGCCAACTTCTCCCATCCCACTACTTCTGTCCAGGAACATGACAGCGGCTGAGAATTCTAAATCTCAGTCTGGGTGTTCGCATTGCAATGAAGCTACATTTGCCAACATAAGAGGAGAGAATTTGATTTAAGCAAATGCTAGCTCTAAATTTTTAGTAGTTGGGCTGGGGGTAACCTTCAACGTTAGTTCAACACTTTCTTATTAAATGGCCTTTAAGTGCGCTTAGACTCAATTAGGCTATGGGACAGAAGATAATTAAGATTGCACTCTCATTCTTTAAGAGGTCCATACTCCAGTGGTGTTTTGCTTATTAGCAGAGTGTTATGTTTAGATTATGTAGAAAAACATATAACATGGAATGGTAACATCAAAAATGGCAACAGAGCTCTGGCTGATGTGGCTAAGTGGATGGAACTGCAGACTTAGAACCAAAGGGTGGCTGGTTGGATTCCCAGTCAGGGCACATACCTGGGTTTTGGGCCAGGTACCCAGCAGGGGGTGCACAAGAGGCAATCACATATTGATGTTTCTCTCCCTCTCTTTCTCCCACCCTTTCCCTCTGCCTAAAAATAAATAAATAAGTTAAAAAAATAGAGAAAGAAAATATTGTTAGAGAAGCCAAAAATTCATTGAGGAAGAGGCTCCAAGAGAAGGATGGGTAAGAGGCTTTAGTGCCATCTACATAGTAAGGCCCAGGTCTTTCAAAAGCATTCTCACAATGTTCCAGCCAAGGAATGATCTCATCCTCTGATTACCTGTCTCTGTTCTTGCATTATTGTTTGCTTTTGCAAATACCCTCTACATACCTATCTCCCAAGCTCAAATGCAAGCTCCATAAAATCAAGAACCATTTTTATGAATTTTCAGAGTATTTGTGGCAGGTTTTCAAGTAGGGAATAACACAATGAAAATGCTGCTTAAGCCCAAGTATTGTTCATTCAATATTGGATGGCTATTATATTCAAGCTACTGAACTGGGTATGTCATGTCTCCCTGACTATGAAAAAAACTCAGTACAAGCAGGGACAGTGTCTATTCTGTTCATTGTTTGAGCCCCAGAGCCTAGCATGTAACATGAATTTAGGCATTCAATAATTGTTTATTTAGTCAATGATATGTGAAAGGGTTTTAGGATGGTGGAGTTATCCTCCTTGATTGCCAAGGATCATGGGATCAACTAGGGTACAAGACACACCTCAGATCTGGTTATAGGGATCAGAAAAAAGGAAGCAATGGAAAGATAGAAACTGACCATTAGAATGTGCACAACATTATCTTGGTTCACTCCTAGACACTTCAGTCCTATCCACTTGGGAGCATGGAAAGAGTCAGAGAGTCCCACCCAGGGCAGTTCTCAGTGTCCTAAACAGGGAATACCCACCATGCCTGGTAAAAATGCACTTTCTAGTTATCAGAAGTCAGGAATCTAAGCTTCTTATGCATAAAGAGTTTTCCTTAATTCTTGCCCGTGGGGGGGGGGAGGTGGAGGAGGGATGGGTAGCAAAAAATACCCACATGAACCAAGCATATCAGAGGGCTTATTTCCCTGACCTAGGTTAGAAAAAGGCATATGTCTCGAGCCCTTTGAGCTACTGATTCTCACTGTTGTTTAGGAAAAAAAAAATCAGAAAGAGGTCTTTACAATGGTATATGAGCTATACTTATGATTAAAGTAAACCCAAAAGATTTAGTTATCGTACCAAAAATTTTCAGAAAGGTTCTGAAAGGTCTTTCAGTTTGTTTTATTTAAAAGCAATAAAATGTGTAGTGGTGCATAAAACCAGGCCTCCTTTTCCTGGGAAATAATTACCTCTGGTGCTTAGAATGCACTATAAATTATTCCAGAACCACCTCAGCTTCCAGCCTATAAAAACTCAAATTTACTATTCCTTGTTTTCTGGAGAGATGATAAATACAAATAACGTACTAAGCAGGTAAGCATTTACTTAACATCAACCTTCACCACTATGGCTTAGAAAACTTGTCCCTCACTTGTCGATACTTTCAAAGTTCTGTTTGAACTGTAGCTCTTTCTCAGTTCTGTTACTGAAATTTGCCTACAATCGCCCATGCTCTAATTATCTTCCTGTCTTCCTGCTCTTGTACAGAGGCATATTACAATTCCCAAACATCCCTTAACTTTTCTCCTCTCTTCTCCCTATTCTCCACTTGGACCCCACCCTCCGCAGTTCACCAGACAGCTGCTCCCTCCTCTACTCCCTGTCTGTTTCTCAGCATCTGCTGACCTCATAGTGAAGCAGAGGCAGCCTGGTATGGTGGTTGAAAGTAGAGACTCTGCTGCTAGAATTCCTGGGATCAAATCTTGTCTCTGTCACCTTGGGGAAATTAGTTAAGACTTCTGTGGCTTACTGTCCTATCTGCAAAGTATAGTACAAGTACCTACTTCATACAGTATTTACAAATAGTAAATGACTTTATACACATAAAGCACTTAGGATAGTAGCTGGCATGTAGAAAGGGCTGCATGTATCTGCTATAATTGTCTCTACTACCTCTGGAATTCCTGCTTAGAGAGGGATTTTCCAGAAGCACAGATTTGTTTAGGAACTGTAGGCTTATAGCACTGTGCCCATGCCTACCAGACAGAGGCTAAAAGGCTTAATACCACACACACTGATCTTTGCTACCCCAGGGCACCTTCTGAGCCCTAGGAGAACTCTCCAGTCCCACGACCCAACCTCCACCCTCTATCCTCAGCCAAACGTTTTTGTTTCAGGTCCAATGAAATTCTCATTGCATCCAAATCAAGGTCATGTATTTTACTGACTTTCATTGTTTGCTTAGGAAAAAATTGCATTTTTTTTCTCAAGACCAGCTCACCCATTCATCCCACCAACACTCTTGTCGCCATTTTTACAGCCTGCATACTTCCTGGAGAAGCAAAATGGTAATAGCTGATATTTATGGAACTCCTGGCTAACTGCCGGGAACCCTCTAAAAACACTGAATGTGGCTTACCTTTTAACCCTTGCAATCCTTGCGGTAGATACTATTAATACTCCTTAAGAAAAGAAAATCTAAACCAAGAAAAGTAAATTTCCTAAGATCATATAGCTAGCAATTGATGAACCTATTACTTGAACATAAGTCTGTGACTTCCAAGTTCATATTCTTAGCTTCTCTGCTAATGTAGTATTCTCTTTTACTTACAGCCTTAAAGAGAATTAAGGGTGCCACTTAGTGGAACATTTCTATTACCACCTATGAAAATATTAACAATTCTCACAGTGAATCAAATGAAAAGGGTAAATCACATCCTTCATACCCTAGAGAGTAAGTAAAGAAACACAACATTTTATAACAATACTAGCTAAACCTCCTAGAATTCTTACAATACACAAAGGGCTATGGTTATCCCTTTGCAAAAATTATAGCATTTAAGTTCATAGTAATTCAATGAGGTGGGCATAATAATTATTCTCATTACATAAATGAGGAACTTGAGTGATTTGTCCCAGTCACGTAGTCACAGAGCTGGGAACCAGCAGAATTGTCTGATGCTAAAGCCAGTACACTGGGACACTATGCTCTGTTGACTCCATTAAATAATGATTTAAATCTGAAATTCTTTCAATAAAACTGACCTTGACAGTTACATGGATAAATACTCAGCTACATAACAAAATTGTGTGGCATATCAGAGTTATCTATGATGACTCTAGATAAATGATTCCAAATCAGATCTTTTACATATTATAAGTAAAAGATACATATAAGATACACATACATATATGTATGGAAGAGGTTTTGATTTTGAGATAGAAAAATTCACCCCAACTTTGAGATTACATAAAAGTAGTAAATCTGTATCATATGTGAAATGGTCATTTTCTCTAATCAAAACCAATTGTTTTTTGGAAAAAAAAAAGATGATTTTGCTTCAGTTCTTAGTCTTGTGCCAGCTAACATACAGTTCTCCTCAAGGTTTTGAATCAAAGTGATAATCAGGTTTGATTCACTCAGCAAATGTGGGAAAACCACAGTAGCTCTTTTGGAGAAAGAGTGAAGTACAGACAAAAGGTCCTTTTGACCTTGGACTGGGAAGGTGGTCATCATAATGAGGGGCTAGTTTAGTTCATAGATGTCAGGCCATGTTTTCAGTGCTCAGTAAATAGAGAATGGATAAATAAATAACAGATTTTAAATTATTAAAATCTTTTCACAGTCATGATAGAAAGTTAAGTCAATGTTGAATTGTACTCAATAAAACAAAAATATCCTATTGACTCAAACAGGTCAAGAATGGGCTGATTTGTTTGCTTTTTTTTTTTTTTAAGAGTTTTTGTATCAAAGCAGAAACTAAATGATGATTACTTCTCAGGAATTTCCCAAGAAGCTTTCTATATAATGTTAGGAAGTTGAATTAGATAAGCTTTGCAGTCTGTTTCAACTCTAAGTTTACGTGATTCAGAGGGAGAGAAGAAAATGAGCTTTAAAAAACAGACTTGCTCATATCCAAGATGAAAGAATCTCAGAAGTTCCTGGACATAGCTTCTCAGCCGAGAGTCTGAAGATGAATGAAAGTCCTAGGATCAGGAGGGGCTATTGCTCCCATGATGGTGAAAGTGACCAAGGACAGTAAGGTGGGGTGGAGAAGTGACCTGCTGTTGTTAGCCCTTTTGAGGCTTGCATTATATCTTGACCAGGTGTGTCACCCCTATTAAAAAATGTGCACTTCCCAGAACAAGACCCTAGAATGGGCTTTAAAAAAAATTCAATGAATTGTGGGAAAGATTTAATTGTAAAAGATGATTTCATAATATGACCCAAATTAATACTATTTCACATTTGGATGGTACATACAGTTCTTTGTGTTTTCACATATGTGTTATTTGATTCACATGTAAGTCTGAGTTGGGTAGTACCATCATCTCCAGTTTACAGAGGAGGAAACTGGGTGTTAGAGAAGTTGCCTAAGGTATCAGAACAAATAAATGTCTGAAATAAGTCTTAAAGACAGGTTCCTAGGTTTAGTCCTCATTTTCTGCAATAGTGCCATTTTCAAGTGTCTGGTGGAGTGATCAGTATGACTATCAGCACCAGCTCTCTTGGCTCTTTACTCAGAGTCTTCATCTGGTTCCAGACTAGATACAAAACAGGTTAATTTACTGATCCTAACTGATAAGTTTCAAGCAGACATTGTGCCTGTACAGTAGACCATGGCTCTCTGGAGAGCCCCAAATTTTGTGATACGAGTGGAGCTAGTGAGAGGGCTAGCCAGATATCTACTGGGACTACCCCTGCTTTCTCTTGGAAGCTGCATATTCAGGTTTTCTAAGGGAGAGATTGTTGATAGCCTCAAGCACAAGAATGAGGGTCCATGTGGATAGCTTAAGAATACAATGGTGCAGAACTTGGACTGTTCCAGATGTTTTGGGCCATGATTGCTTTGTCTCCAAAAAGAAACTAAGAAGCCAAGTACAGTTTGATGGATCAAGAGTGAGTGACCCTCACTGCATTTAGTTTCTGGGGCAGTGATATCATCAACTGCCCTGCCCTTGTCCAAAGCAAGGGCACCATTTGCTCATCTCGCTATGTCAGATATTAGGAAGTAACTTCCTTATCTTGAATCAGTATTTCAAAAAAATTCATTTAGTTGTTTGCTAAATGCTATAAGGCCTTCTGACTATTTTGGCAAAAGGACAATTTCAAAGAGCCATTCCATGAATCTATGACAAAACCACTGGCAGATCTTCTTGCCTCTTATATTCATGGGCTAGAAGGATATTCTTCAACATTAATGGACATAGTGCCCATGGCCTGGAAAGGCTGTGCAACAGAGAACTCGCATTTATCTTCCTGTAAATGAATAAAGACAGCCAGAATCTGTTCAGGTAGCGGCTCTGGGGATAGAGCTTATGATGTTGCCTAAGGGACGTAGTGGTGCAGCGTTTTGGAGCCTGAGCTCTAGAATCAAAAGGAGAGCTCTTATCAATCATAACTACCATTTGCTGTTCACATTGAACAGCAATTTTGTCACCATGGAACCTTATTTTTCTTAAGTGAGAAAAGAATCAGATTCATTCATTATTACTTTTTTTTTGTTGTTGGCAGGGGGAGCTCCTGTCACATTCCAGAACTAAATTAGATGCTAGATTTAGCATGGTAGAAAAATAAAAATGCTTGCTTTTGTATTTAGACACACTTATTACTAGAGTTGTTTTGTGAATTAAATGAGACCATGATTTAGTATAGGAACCTGGTCCAAGAGTTTACTTCAACTAATGTTAGAAAATTTGGGAGGTAGACAAGAACTGCTTTAAAAATGTGGAAAGGGTTCTCAATTAGACCTTTTCTTTTTGGCTCCAAGGACTATAGTTAGGACAAATGAGGGGTAAGCACAATGGGGTGAATCTGAGTTTGATAAGAAGTTTTGACAGTAAGAGTTCCCTGAGGAAGGGGTGAGCCCCTTCTCACTCAGGGTCTGAGAAGAAGCTGTGTGATTATCTGTTAGGAATCCCATACAGACAATCTTTCACTGAGTATGAGGATGGTAGCCATCAATGTTTTATATTTTTAAAATTTTTTTGAGTGTCTGTTATGTACCCTACCATAAATATTCTATGTGCCCTGGAATTTTTGCCTTGCTCTTCATGGGAACTCTCACAGAGAAAGTGGAGATACTCACTTTCCCTACGAAGGGGGCCTCTGTATGGACTAGTTTCCTGGTCAGTGCAGAACCATTCCATAAGTACAGTAAGAAGAGTACAGTAAATCTCTGTCCTTGAGGAAAAAGTGTCAGAGATCTATAGATATTGGAGAAGAAAGAGAAAGCCTGAAAGGCCAAAATATTGGTGCTCTTCACTCTAGCAAATCTTCCCAAATTCAGGGCCAGTTTATCGTTGAGAGCACCTACTTCTTTCCTTTGTTCTCCTTCTTATCTTTCCTCTATTTTGTCATATATCATACAAACAAAAGAGTGTATAGAATGCACATACACAGGTTAAATGATAGTAACAGTAATAAAACAACAACACAAGTGCTTATAAGTCTAAAATGCAATTTAAAAACTGGCAGAAGTAGTCAAAAATGTGAAGGGGGCTAAGAGTTAAAAACTCCCAATTGTAAAATAAATGAGTCATGGGGATGGAGTGTACAGAATAGGGAATATAGTTAATAATGTTGTATAACGTTGTAGGGTGACAGTTGGTTACTAGACTTAGGATGGTCACTTTGTAAGGTACATAAAAGTCAAATTACACTTCCGGCCAAGATGGAGGCATAGGTAGACACACTGTGCCTCCTCTCACAACCAAAATTAAGGACAACAAAGATTTAGAAACAAGAAAACAACCAGAACGATAGAAAAATTGAACTGTAAGGAAGTCCAACAACCGTTTATCCAGACCGGTAAGAGGGGCAGAATCGCGGAAGGAAAAAGTGGAGGTGCGGACCGGGCATGCAGGCAGCAGCAGCTGGCAGATCCCAGACACACAGGTGGCGGCTAGTGGACCCCGGGCATGGGGTGGCAACTGTGCAGATCCAGTGAGGCTGTGCAAGGTGGCTGGCGGACCAGGTGGTCCCACATTCGAGTGCAGATAATCCAGGCGAAGGGGAAGTGGTGGAAGAGACTGGAATCCGAGAGAGAGCAGAGCAAACGCCATTGTCTCCTCTCAGACCCTGCCCCCACATACAACGTCACTACCCAGTGACTGGGCTGCCCCGCCCTGGGGAACACCTAAGGCTCCACCCCTCACTACATAACAGCTGCAACTAGACCAAAAAACAAACAAACAAACAAAACAAACAAACAAAAAACAAACCCCAAAACAAAAATGGCCCAAACCAGAGAACAAATCCAAGCCGCAGAGCCAATTCATCTAAGTGACGAAGAGATAGCCAACCTATCATATGCACAATTCAAATCCCTGGTGATCAGGATGCTCACAGAATTGGTTGATTTTGCTCACAAATTAGATGAAAAAAATGAAGGCTACAATAAGTGAAATGAAGAAAAACACACAGGGAACCAATAGAGATGGAGGAAAACTGGGACTCAAATCAATGGAGTGGACCAGAGGAAGAAAGAAACAACCAAACAGAAAACAAGGAAGAAACAAGAACTCAAAAAAATGAGGAGAGGCTTAGGAACCTCCAGGACATCTTTAAACATCCCAACATCTGAATTATAGGGGTACTAGAAGGGGAAGAGGAAGAGCAACAAGTGGAAAACTTATCTGAACAAATAATAAAGGAGAACTTCCCCAATCTGGCAAAGGAAATAGAATTCCAGGAAGTCCAGGAAGCTCAGAGAGTCCAAAGAAGTTGGACCCAAGGAGGAACACACCAAGACACGTCATAATTACACTAGCCAAGATCAAAGTGAAGGAGAGAATTCTAGAAGCAGCAAGGGATAAGGGGACAGTCACCTACAAAAGAGTTCACATCAGACTATCAGCTGATTTCTCAAAAGAGACCTTCCAGGCAAGAAGGGGCTGGAAAGAAGTATTCCAAGTCATGAAAGGCAAGGACCTACATCCAAGATTGCTCTATCCAGCAAAGCTTTCATTTAGAATGGAAGGGAAGATAAAGTGCTTCTCAGATAAGATCAAGTTAAAGGAGTTCATCATCACCAAGCCCTTATTATATGAAATGTTAAAGGAACTTATCTAAGAAAAAAAGATAAAAAATATGAACAGTAAAAAGACAGCAAACTCACAGATATTAACAACCACACCTAAAACAAAAGCAAACTAAGCAAACAGCTAGAACAGGAGCAGAAACACAGAAATGGAGATCACATGGAGGGTTAGCAACAGGGGAGTGGGAGAAAGAGAGAGGGGGAAAAGGTACAGAGAATAAGTAGCATAGATGGTAGGTAGAAAATAGACAGGGGGAGGGCAAGAATAGTGTGGGAAATGTAGAAGCTAAAGAACTTATGGTACATGGACATGAACTAAAGGAGGGAATTCGGGTGGGAGGGGGTGTGCAAGGTGGAGGGGAATGAGGAGGAAAAGTGGGACAACTGTAATAGCATAATCAATAAAATATATTTTTAAAAGAAAAGAAAAAGAAATATTAGGGACAGTGTAGAGCCCTGAGGCCCCTAACAACAGATGGACCAAGAAAGGAAGGGGTCAGCAGAACCCGGGAAACAGGGCCACCTACCAGAGCTGTGGCCTTGCATCTAGATGAGGGAAGAGGATGCTGGTACAGCCCATGAAGGTCAGGTTCCTGGTGGTGTAGGTAGTGAGTGGAACAGAAGATATTCAGGACATGTGCCTAGGGACAGCACGAGTTCTTCTTTATGACTCCTCAGTATTCTACTTTTCCTAGTGGCTACCATTTCCTTATTAGTAGTATTATTTTGACCTTGTATCTATTGTAGTTGCTTACACTAGAAATGTAGGAGAAAAGTTAGGACAGGGCAGTGGCTCTCACACTTAAGCATCACCTGCAGAGCTTAATCTGGACTGCTGCGTCCTGTCCCCAGAGTGTCTGACTAGGGAGGCCTGGGTCTGAGGCCCGAGAACTTGCATTTCTATCAAGTGCCCAGGTGCTGCGGTGCTGCCATCCCCGGACCACTTGGCGATAATCACAGGTGTAGTGGCTGAGTGTATAGACTTGGGAATTTAATGGGACTTGCTTCAAATCCCTCGTCTGCTATCTACTATCTGTGTCACCTTTTTGAGCCTCTGTTAAAGTACAGCACCCACTTGTGAGAAATAGATGTTACAGATATGACTCCATTTGTGGATGTTCTAAAATACAAACAGAAAGGCAAACAAGCAGAATAAAAGATATTTCCAGTAAAATAATGCTCTCTAAAGTGTGCGGACGCAAGCTACCCCAATGGAAAAACAGAAATATGTGGAGGGCACGATGGCACTAGGTCAAAGACTAGAAATGACCAAAGCACATGAAAAGACCTTCAATTCATGGTAATTACAGAAATGCAAATCCAACCACCTATCCGAATGGCTTGCCCTTTGAACTAGCAGGAATGTTTAAAAAAATGAACACAGCTCGTGCTGAAAGGCTGTGGGAAAATAGATGTCATCTTACACACTTCTGTTAGGTTCATAAATTCGTATAATCTTTCAAGAAGACAATCAAAAAAACCTTATAATTTGTACATGCTCTTTAAGCATGGTAATTTCACTTTTAGAAGTTTATCTGAAAGAAATCATAACAAAGATATATCAATAATATTGTTTATAATAGCAAATATAGAAACTAAGATAAATGGCCAACAATAGCCTTAGTATATTCACATTATAGAACATTATAGAACAAGTATGGTTAAAAAGAATACATGAAGATGTGTGTAATGAATACGTAAAGATGTAGGAAAATGCTCTCTGTTATCATAAGAAAAGTGAGTTGGTTAAAAAAAATGGCATGCCCCATAAATGCCCACTTCTGTCTTATAATTTTAAAATAAAGCTATCTCACAAGGAAAAAAAAAGTCAAATTACTATGCGGTACACCTGAAACTAATATAATATTGTATGACAACTATATTTTAAACAATAAAAATAAAATTTGTTTTCTATAAAAATTCCAACGGTAAAGTAAATAAATAAAATATTCCATATTAAATGAGAGGAAATAAAACAGTATAAGCTGTATCTGCAAGCATTTACATGATGCTTACCTAACTCCCATTCTTTATTGCTACCCGGGCTGCCAGCTCCCACCTAATTCTAACCCATTTTCTTCTCCTCCAGGAAAGATGCTATGCAGCTATGGAATCTAGAAACATTTCTCCATCTGGAGAGGAATTCAATTGATTCTCCGGCTCTTTGTCCTTTGCCAAATAATACATGTCCCTATCGTTATTTCCAGGCACTGCAGAATTTAGCGTGGGACTCTCAATACCATTAGGATGTCAATCACAAGACTTTGAGTACATTAAGCATAAGTGTGTTTTGATTTTTTTCCTGAAAGTTTAAAAATTCCATGTATATATTTGTCAGGCACTGCCTACCATTTGTCAGGAAAGACAGAAAAGAACAACTACCCATTTCAGACATGAGAGTGAACAGGACCCAATTTCCTGCCCTCAGGGGTCTCAAAACCAGATGATATATATTTTTCCACTACTTTTTTAGAAAACAAAAAATGAGAATAACTTTTAAAAAGTCTTTCCAAAGTCCTGGATGGAAGGTTGTGTATTTTCATTTCATTGCAATCAGACTACTTTGCTGGCGTCTATGGCTGTAATAGTGACCACATGACAGGTAACCTCTAACGACAGGTTTGTGGTGCATGTCCTCTCAGGCCACAGATAGGCAAGGCTCGGGCAGGCATGATGAAGGGGGGCAAGAGGATGGTCAGGGTCCAGAACCTAAATTAGAACCATCCATTGTGCTTCAGATGCAAACATAGGACAACCACAAAATTTTGCTGTTATTATTTTAAAAACCATTTAGTAACCACTTGCTAATTATGTGCCCAGCCCAATATTATGTAGTGTATGCACATTGGTTCATGGCAGTCCATAGGAACTGCTGCTCCCATTTTGAAATGCAGGAACTGAAACTCAGAGGCCAAACCACTAACTCAAGGTTACTCAGAAGTGGCAAACCTAGATTTGACCCCAGGGCTCTCTACCTCCAAAGCCCCCATCTTTATTTTTTTTTTAAATCTTTAGGTGGTTTTTTTAGGTGTTGTTTTAAAAAAAAAAACAATTAAGGTATAACTGACATATAACATTATATTAGATTCATATGTGCAGCATAATGATTGGATAGTTATATATATTGCATAATGATCACTATCTTAACCAATGGTTATATGTCTTAACCATTTGTATTATAGCCAAATAATTTTGGTCTGGCAGGGTGCACATGTTAATATCTACAGGGTGTGGCAGCAAACAGATGGTAGGTAGTTCAGGCAATCTGTGGGCCTCAAAAAGAAATAAGAAAAACTGGAACCCAGGCAGATAGCTAAAACAGAGATAGGGCAGCCAGGGAGGTGTGTGCCACAGCAGAAGTCTGCCAGTGTTTTGGGTGTCTGCCACTGGGTTCCATTTCTAGAAGAGGTAAAGTGGAGAGGAGCAGAGAAGCAAGGCACACGATCTAGACATGCAGAGAACCAGAGTCTGGCTGCTGGTAGGGGCCTCAGGCTGGGGAGGCAGCCGGTTGTCAGAACCGAGGGCTTGGGCATGCGGGATGAGATTGAGGAGCTAGGTGCATGCTGAACGAAACCCCACACACAGGCTTCTTCTGTCTTGAGTCACACAGGGCTTGGTTCACCCAGTCTTAGATTTAAACCTGAGCCTATTTTGGGGGCAGTAAATGCCTCATGTCCCAGAAAAGAAGCAACTGGGAATAATAGCATAGTTTCCCGAACTCTCCAGAAGCATCTTTCAGAACTCTAGTCTTTTTTTTTTTCTTTCAGTGTTTCAGCAGGCACTTCAAAAAAAGCTTCATTTTATATTGATTCGGTGTTTTATTTTTTCTTAAGAAATCCTGAACAGTTTTCAGGGTGCATCCAGGTAGATGTGTTCTGCTAAGACATGTATTTATAGATCTGACTTCCATTTCCTTGATCTGTACATCTATTGTTAATTGAAATTCTGAAGTCAATGTTTCAGCTCAACTTTGTTCTCTCAGACGAACAGGAGTTACCTGTTCCAGAAGGACTGGCTTACTGGGTGTAGTAATGCCTGCTGTGCTTAAATATGAGGACGAACTAATTAAAAAGGGGACAGAGTGAGCTTTCTTAGAGTTTGAGTAGGCTTCACTTCCAGTAACACATTTTGGCAAAGAGTTGTTTTTATGTTATTTTATTTTTCCACCTTTAAACTTTTATGGCAATTTTCATGCTCCAGATGACAAGGATTTGCCCAGTGGTGTTGCAAGAGCTGAGTACAGAGGGTGGGAACGTAATGAGCAGTTTTAGGCTGTAGGTGTGCAAGGTAACCGCCATCTGGGGCACTCCCCCACAGTCTCTAGAAAAGCATTCATTTCTCTCTGTGGGTCTGTGGGTTCGTTTTATGGGAACTAGAAGAAACCATTTAGAGTCTGAAAGCAAAGTGCATGCTGTTCATTAGAATGCTACTATAATTAGAAATTCCACAGCTGGATCAGGAGTTGATATGTGACTTTGGGATTATCTAGGATAAGACATTATCATTTCTTTGCTTACTTGTTGATAGAAGTCATGTTCAGTTCACCTTAATTTAGTTCATTTATAAAGCATTAGCTGAATACCCTCTTTATCTGTTCACTTTTCAGAACTAAGTAATGCCCAGGGGGTGTTTTCCTAGCTTGAGAAAGAAGAAGGCATCAGCTTTCGGTCCTTTGATCGTCTCATTCACACCACCAGTTGTAACTGGCCTTTCCCCCCCTGGGTGTGTCCTGAGATGGCTTATCAGACATCATCCAAAAGTGAAACAAGTCTCTAAGATTCAGTGTTAACAAAAAAGGTCAGACATGTTCATCTCACATAGGTCTACTTTATTCTACAAAGAAATTAAGATAGAATGGTGACAAGATTATATGGGAGAAGAAATGTGTTTCTTGTACTACAATCACAAGATAGATTCAACACTTTCCAAAACGCACAAATTTAAGTTTGTTGTCAGTTTTCCTGTGGAGAAGAGTAACAAATGAGAAATGCTGAAGCCATAGGCTCTTTTATTAGCATCTAAACTTCACCAATGATCCCCCCAAATATACACATGTCACTCCATTTACTGATGCGTTTTAGAGGAGTGACTGCAATTTAGAAATATTTTAGCAGCTTGTGCTGGTTACATAAGATTAATACTCCAAATACATCACAGTTTATGTCCCTGAAAACATATTTTAATGGATTTTTTCGTAATTTAAAGAGGATGCACAATTAGATACCTCTTATGATGTGATTGTAACTTTTTTCTTATTAAAAAAGAACCAGAAGGATATACCATATATATGAGATGTTTGTTTTCATTCATGTATATTTTGAAAATAGTTAAAAGGAACTATATATTTCTATACATTCCAGTAGATAATTTATCATTTAATATTTTTAAGCTGATGCTAATATACCTTACGGACAATTACTTTGTAACCTTTAAACTACTATGGGCTATTTGATTTTCTAAATTTAATTTTTATTGGTGCTCTAAACATATATATTTTGTGGAGAAGTCATACTTTGAAACAGAAGAAGTTCTTAGAACTTCTTCTAAGGAACTTTAGTTCTCCTAGAACTTTAGAAGTTTTCCAGATATCATCCCCCTTTGGTACCAATCATTAGGGGGTTCTAACGTACTCAGACTTAACTGAAGCTCAACAACAAACAGGAACATTCTAACAGATGCAGACTGGCATGCCTGGGAGGAGGGACATTCCTCATCCTGGGAAACAGACTATGAGATGACTTGGTGACTTTTTTGTATAGGGAGTTTAAGCAATAAATTAGTAGCTGAAAGTGGAATTAACCCTTTAGTTTCCTTCCAACACACAGATGCTAGGCTTCTCTGATTACTGCTACAGACGATGTTGGGGTGCAGTAACACCAGGGAGGGAATCCAGATCCCATAAATGGTGAGCATTCTGTTCATCAGGGTCAAGGTGAGATGATGCACATATTCCTTATGCCCTAAACCACTTCTTTGACTTGAGATGCATTTATCCTAACACATAATTATTAGACCTTAACTATAGAAAAGAAAAATATTTTAATACTTACATAGCTTTATCACAAAAGGTGCAATCATTGCTATAAGTTTTGCCATCAGATCCACAGATTGGTGCATACATGGAATAACAAATTCTCCCTTCTCTTGGTAGCAACTTTTTAAACTTACTACAATCAATCTGAAAATACATATTAAAAACCTTCCATTTCTTCAGCCAAATCTTTATTCCCAGGATTTAGAATTTTGCAAGCAAGTTCAGAAGGCTCTCAATGCATTCACTTCTTATTCCCATTGTTTGTCCTTCTCTAACCTCTTTGAAATAGATCAAGTATACAGATTTTTATATCAGATATAAAATCATGAGTGATAAATTTCTTTGTGGTAGCAGTAACCAAGTCAAAATTTATTTAAATATGAAATCTATTCCATGGCACTAATGCATCAGTTCTCAGCACCCATGCCACATTCAGCTTCCTGCTATTTCTCTCTTTCACTTGAAAAGTTGTATCTGAATATAATTGTGAAATGTGTTATAAAAATAAATACTATAGTTTTAATAACTAGTGCATCACTGGCAACTTTTACCATTAATTATCGGTAACAAAATACTTGTTCTACCCATCACCAGCACATAGACAGACAAATGCATGTCAACATTGTAGTTGTGAACCGCTGTTTGAAATTCAGGGAGCAAATTCAGGTGATGAGCCATGGTGGGAGGAAAAAGACCATTACCATGAAAGAATTTTCTGGGTTTTCATCTATAAGCAAACTGAAGAGTTTGGCTAGTAAAGTAATATACATTAGAACTCAAATCTTGCCTATATGACCCTGGGATGATTATTTCACCTCTCTAAGCCTTAGTTTCTTTATCTGCAAAATGAAAGTGATATATCTACTTTAGGATTTAAGTAACAAATATGTAACTGAGAAGATATGAATAAAATGCTTAGCACTACATGGGATGGAATGCTGAATGAATAATAGCTATTATTTCTATCCATTGGCTTTACTTACAGGTCTACACAAACTCCAGTTCCACACAGGAGACTACAGTTCCAGCTCTTTCCACCCAAGAGCTCCTGACATGATAGTTTGCTAATTGGTGAATATTTCTACTTGGCTAACCTGAAATATGCTCAAACTTAAAGTCAAATTCCTCCTGCCCTTCAGATATGTTGTAGGAGTTAACTTATTCATTCATTCAGTTACTAAGCTCTAGGCAACCTTCTAAATCTTTGGGTTGAGCTGAGAGATTGGAAAGCATCACATATCAGCAGAGTGACCTCAGGGGCTAGTGGAGATGAACAAAAACTGTGGCGCCCCATGCTGAGAATATGCCAGCGTGAATGATTTCCCTTCCTCTCCTTGCTTGCTCAGCCCCCAGTGCCAGAACTGATGTAATACAATATGATCAGGAAACTACCAAGGCTTCATGCCCATGAACCCTTTTCCTCCTCACACAGCCACTAAGTTGTGAAAGATCGCTTGCATTCAGGCCAGCTTGGGTCCAAAATTTATGTTCTTAACCTTACTGTTTCCTTTACTGTATTAAAACAAATGACTCAAGCAGTGAAAGGACGTGACTAAGGCCTGAGGGTCATGCAGCTAGAAAGGAACCCCAAGTGCCTGACAGCTGGTTTAAAGTGTTTGCTACCACATCAACATTTTTCTCAACAGTAGTCATTACTTAAATTAACATGAGCCACGAAGGAAAGCTTACTGTAAAATCTTCATTCTTTAGGATAGAGGACAAAGATAGACGTGGTCCATTTAAAAATTATAAGAATCTGGACTTGTCCTTACTGAGCTTTACTCTGTGTGGGTACTGCCCTGAACCCTTCCCGTACACTATGGCTTTAAGTCTGACAGTAAACTTATGGGGCAAGTCCTGTTACCATGGCCACATGATCCGAGAGGTAGAATTGAAATCCAGGACTTTATAACTCTGATGCTAAGTTTCCAACCGTTTTGTTCCTTCACCTCCATTTCAGAAAGGTCTGTCTACAGAATTTGAATAAAAGCAATTTTGATACTTAAAAATGTAATTATGTACTGATACTGGCTTTAAAATTACATAAAAGTAGGACTTTTATATCAAGATAGATGCACTGACCTGCCGACCACGTCTGGCACATTTTACATCTGTAAGAAAAACAAGTACAAGAAAAAAATTAACTCTGGAAGAATCTAATCTTATTAGAAAAATAATCTTTGATTAATGTCTCAGCTCTCTTAACCTGTCGTAAAAATATGAGTCTCTTTAGAACCTTTGTCTCAGCATAATATCAAAAGTTGAAGCTCAACACAGGTTCATCTACTTACTTATTTATTTTGGAGCAGGATTAGAATGTAGCCAAAAAGATAGAAAAGCTGTTATAATATTGAGGAGTTTGTCTCATTCTTTCCTACCTCATAATCAGAGCTCAGAAAATATTTAAAAAATCAAGGGAATTTTTTTGTTAAGGAAGTGTCTGCTCTTCTGTAGCTGTCATAGACAACCATGGTTGAAGATTCTGGAAAGTCAGATTTTAACTCAATAGTGGAAAGAGAGTAACAGTTCATGCTGCCAAACAATGGATTAGACTGCCTGTGAAGAAATTAGGTCCCTATAAATAATGATATCAAGTCAGAGCAGAGTCTGGATGAACACTTTCTAAAGAAATTACACAAAGTGTATGGGTAAGAATTTGGCCTTAGTTGACCATTTAGGTCCACTCACATGTCTGATATGATAACGATTTAGTGATTTATTGGTGGAGACAAAAAAAAAAAAAAAAAAGCCTTTCCAAAAGCTCCCCTTGCTATCTATGTATCTATGTGATGTGTGCATCCCAGAATGATGTGGGCAGAGGATGGTGTGAGTGATTGGTACTAGGCAGGGGCAGTGCTATGAGGTGGATACTCACTGACGGTGGCTGTCAGTGCCAGAGCCAAGAGCAGGGCAAAGGCTGTCACTCTCATGCTGCTGAAGAGGCCAAGGGCAGTCAGATGGAGGCAAAAGAAGTGATTTTCTGGTTTCTGCCAGTGCTGCCTTATATAGTGTCAAGAGTTCCTTCCTCAGTTGTGAAACAGCTACTTGCAGGAATCAGAATCCTGAGAAGAGGCCAGAAACACCTCTTTCCTGGGTATAGAAGTTCTTTCATTGTGAAAGACATTCTAATAGGTCAATAGACCTTGTAAAAGTAATAGGACCCAATAAACTTGGCATTATATCCTTTTACCTTTATGTCCTTAAAAGTTTCAGACCTTTCACATCAGTTACACAATTTGATCTTCATAATGAGTCTGTCACACAGTTATTACCATTTTCTTTGCTCTACAGATAAGGAAGTGAAGTTATAAGGAAGTTAATTTTACTGCATTTTTTGACCATTGTACTGCCTTTGCCAGGAACAGTTGCTAGCATGTCAGCTTTATAGGTGTTGGCATATTCCCAGGTACTCTACATCCCCATGGCTATTCTGTAACAATCAACTTGTACTTCTTAATCCCTTCACCTTTTTTGTCTGTCCTTCTGACCCCCTCCCATCAACACCCAAGCCTTGGTTAAGCTGAAACTAGCAGTGATTCATACTCTTTAGCAAGGACATAATTTTCCTAAGAACCTCAGATTTGGGGGGCTGGTACAATGGGTGGAGCTGGTGAGTGCTCACACCATGTTTGTTTTCCAGATCCTTGGTGGATGCTTCTTTGTCAAGGGCCTCTGGGAGAAGGGCCTCCTCAAGGCCAATAATGAAAAGCTTTGGGACCATCTTAACCGAGAATGGATCTAATGGCTGCAGTGGCTGGACTGTCCCTGAAGCTTTGGCTGTGATTCTCTACCCCCCAAATGCAGACTGATGGTTGAAGAATAAGATGTTGACTTTGCCCCAGGGCCATAGTTACATACATGAGGAGTAACATCCTCTGCTAATACAGTGACTTTTAATAGACAAGCCACCAATCCTTTCCCCATGGTTTAAATAAATTTAATTGTGTTTTCTTCAAATCGTGCTTCATTGGAGAACTTTGATAAAGGCTACAAGGACACTTATTTTAGAATGTGACAATTTTCAAATAGAGTGACCCTATGAGTAGATCTTGGAAGCAGCTCCTGTAGTTTTGGTAGATAGAAGTTGGAAGTCACTGTCTTTATGTGTTTAATGGAAGTAGTGTCAAAGGCTGGGAGACTAAAATTCACATTTGTTTCCCTTGGAAAAGATAAGGACAACTGAAACCAGTGCTGGGATGGTCAGGGGTGGGAGGTAAGAGCAGGTGTCATATTATTACTGAGAGCTGAAACCCTAACAGTCTTGCAGACAGGAATTCATTAGCAGGTCTACCATCCCCTGCATGACCTTGTGCAAGTTATTTAACCGCTAGAAGCCTTAGTTTATCTTCACTTGATCATTTAGTAACTATTGATGAGCCTTTACACTTTGAGACTGTATTACAACTTGAACATACAACCACAATTCATGAGAAGCTTTGTCACTGTCCCCATTGTAGCTTGACAAACACTCTTTTTGACCAAACTTTAGTTATATCTCTCTGAGTCCTCTTCTCGATTAGGTGTTGACCTTGCCCCAGCCTCTCCTGGCACCTCATGTCTTCGGCCTGTCTATGTCTCTCTTAGCATGGAATCCTGCTAAGTAATAGCAGGATTACCATTGACTTTTGATCACCCTTGACATCCGGTCAGGTTCTTCATCCCCCACCTGTAGTGTATAAACCCTTGGCCTGCCTTTCACAAAAATTCTGTCCATCTAGTTTACCAAGAATTGTCTACCTTTGGTATCTGCTCTTAGTAATTTTTCACCTACTGACTTCCTCATCCTGCTCCTTGGAAATAAATCCCCATTTGTATTTGGAGTTGAGCCCAATCTCGTTCCCCTATTACAACAGGTGTACTGGATAAAGGTACTTAAGACTATACCTTGAATAATGTCTTTCTTACCATTTTAACAAAAATCAAATAATTTGGCTTTAACAAACTTACAATAAAGTTAATAACAACACCATCACCATAAGCTTGTTGTTTTAAGTAAGATTGTATAGGTAAAGTACTTATTGAGGTCTGGCACCCAGTAAGCCCTCAACAAATGTTAGTGTTTAATGACAATGGCCATGATAATGAAGAAAATGATGGCAACAGTGATCCCGAGAAGAAAACATTCAGAAAGCACTTAGGAACCATCTCAAAAAAAGCAAATGATGTATCTATGTGGCCTTACTAGAAATAGCAGATCATCATGGAAAAAGGAACTTTGTAATGATCAGAGATGTTTGATAATGACTAGAGGTGATGAGAATTTTATCAATTTAAGTGTCCCAGTGGA
Source organism: Anoura caudifer (assembly GCA_004027475.1). Taxonomy (NCBI): domain Eukaryota; kingdom Metazoa; phylum Chordata; class Mammalia; order Chiroptera; family Phyllostomidae; genus Anoura; species Anoura caudifer. The sequence goes on from PVKU01004910.1 coordinate 47,831, forward strand.
GGCCAGGGGGCTACCTTTTACAATGCCTACAGGGGTGATTCCTTTGTTAAATGTGAGAATAGCTTCTATCCATATTTTTTCTGAACAATCATAAGTAAACCCTCATAACTAAGAGTGACTCCAATGTTACAAAATTAAGATTTTAATATGTAAGGCAGTCTCAACATAAAGAATTTGTCTCAATACCCAACTAGTTACTCAAGCCAGAAACTAGAAAACTGACTACCAAATGCATAACTGCATACCTTTAATACCTTCCTCTCTCTCAGTAAACATTTCCAGTTAATTACTGTATCTTTGCTAATTATATACCCCCAACTATCAAATTCAGTTTCTTTTGTCTATCCCCTTTGCCACAGATTTATCGATGCCCCCAAAAGCTCTAACTGGAGGGGTTTGCAGTAGTTCTAGTGCAAGACTATGGAGACTTTAACTAGGGTGGGAGATTTGGAAGCAGCAAAAAGCAAATAGACTTTGCAGTTATCCTAACAGTGGCGCCAACAGGTCCTGCTAATGGATTAGGAGTGGAGTTTGAGAAAGAGAAGACTCATGGAAGCCTCTCATGCTTTTGGTTGGAGCAACTGCTGAGTGGCTGTGCCATTTCCTGAGACTGGGGTGCTGCCGGTGGAGCAAGTCAGGCAGCTGAGACTGAGTTTGATTTCAGATACGAGCATGGTAGGTGCTCAATCTATATTTTTTTACAAATTCAGAAACTGTGTTCAGTAATTAACTATGCATTTTTCAAGTTCTGTGCCTTTGTACTTGCTTTTCCCTTTACCTGGAATCACCTGTCCCTTACCTGACTGACAAATGCTCAGATGAATTACAACTCAAGGGGAGGCTTTCTCAACACCCCAGGCTGAATTAGACTCACCTTCCTCTATGGCCTATAGCAGCTTGGCAATGTTTATGAAACACCATGGATGAAGCATCATACTAATCACTAGGTATATAAAGAGGTATAGGCCTATTCTGAAATAGTTTGCAATCTACTAGGGATAGGGGAACACACCCACCAACTATTCAGTACAATGTGGCAAATAGTATTAATACAAAATGCTATGAAACAGCAGATGAGCAAATGGTGGAAAGTCAGGCAAAGGCTCTCATATTTATTGTGTGTATTTGTCACATGTAGGGTGCTTTGTGTGACTTCCTTTACTCATGACAGGGACAGCCCCATACGCCCAACATAGGGTTTAAGTACCCACATGAAGTTGTCCCGCTTGCATGTGACAGAACTAGTTTACAAATGAACCCATGACTCCTCAGCCATTTCTCTGCCAAACTAAGTTCAGAGAAGGCTTCCTAGGAGGGATACACTTGAGCTGAAACCGAAGGGTGAAGGCCATTTCCAGCAGAGGACACTGTGCACATACAGACACAGAGGGCTGGGCGGGGGAGGTGTTAGAGCCAGTGTCCTCCAGAGATAACAGGAGGACAGGGAATTGGGTGGGCAAAGCCATCTCAGTAGTCTGAGTTTTATCCTGAGGGCAATGGGTAACAAATGAAGGATTTTTGAACAGAGAAGTAATAGAATCAGATTTACACCACAGAGAGATTATTCCAATATGGTACCTAGTATAGATTTATACACCAGCATTCATCAGAGGGTATAATTATTTTCTAATTTGTGTATATCTCCCTCTCTAGAGTTTGAGCTTTAATTGAACTGAACTCCATTACATTCTGTGTGTATGTGAGCGTGTGTCTTGGAAGCCACTTGGGATTCCTTGTACAAAACTTTCTCCTGTTTGAACAATCAGATTTACATGTTCCTCACTTTTTTTGCAAACTGAGATAGTACACCTTGATCTAAGAAACAAGGACAAACCAAAGTAAAGATAAACTCTCTGGGGTCTTTTAATGAGATGCAAAAAGAAGTCAGTTGGTCAGTGAGGTGCAAGTTTGAAGGAAAACACAACAACTTTCTCCACTCTGTCCCCCCACAGATGACTCTGCCCCTGCCCCCCACCCCTGATTCTCTGCCATGTTGAGGGAGAAGGTTGTAGAGCCCAAGGACAATGAAGATGATGCTGAGGATGTCATCGCTCCACACCCACATCTACGGAGGAGTTAACATCTTCCTTCATGAAGAAACTGAACCCTTCCATAACTTTTCCTACAGGAAGACAAAGTTAACAAGATTCATTAACACTAGAGGAAATCTCACATAATAGTAGAGCTGAAAGGGACCTACAGAGCTTCTGAGGCAGAACCTCATTTTGCAGGTGAGGTAATGGGAGTCTCTGAAAAGGAACATCCTTGTCACAAGCAGCCTCTGACCAAGGCAGAAGCAGAATTCCCTGGTCTAGTGACCTTGCCACCCCACCTGCCGCTTCCACAGATCCCAGGTCCCAGGTTCATCACCCCGTGTCTTAAAACAACAAAGATGGAGGGATCCCACTGAGGGAAGTTGGAGCGGCTGCCCTTCCGCCTTTCCTGGTCAGTGGGCCCTATGCCAGAGCTGGATTCTGCTTCAGTGAGAACAGTTCCCCACCCCCATATCTCCACCAATGTTCTTGAATATGAGCTAGTTTCCAGGCCAAGGGCCCCGTGTGCATGCACATTAGAGAAGCTTCCCTTTTATCAAGTAAATGTCCTGCACATAGGAATAAAGATGGAGACATATCCTTCTGGGCTCAGGGTCTAACTTGATATTTCAGCTTGTTAAGATCACTACAAAGATGAAAGACACAAGATCTAAGGTGAATGGCCACAACCCAGTGGTCTAAGAGAGTTGACAGTGAGCACAGTGGACTTGCTGTAAAATAGTAAATGCTAAGTTGCCTGTTGTGCACCAAAGAAGTGATATCTTCCTACTTGTTTGCCTTCAAAAATACTGTGCCAGCCAAATAAAATATGCAAAGTAAACATGTCCATAGGATGCAGGTCCAAATACTGACAGCTTGCATCCCCTTGTTTTAGATAAAAGAAAAAAAAACAAACAAAAAAACCTTTGTGATAGCCTTATCCCTCTATCCCTCTGAAGGCTACAGCTGAGGAGGATAAAGGCCCTCTAGCCACCATCTGTCTAAGGAACAAGCTGTGCTAAGAGCTCTTAAAAGTTGTGTAGGATAGTGGTTTTCAATTATTTTTAGTGTGGGGTTTAGGACACTTTCTTCAAGCAAGACATTGTATGAACTCCACTACTTAAAATAGTCAAAAGCTGAACTTGGAGTTGGAGATGACCCCAAATGGTCCCCTTAACACTTTTGGTGCTTCTAACTTGCCTCTACAGAGCCACTGGGCTCTGGGACAGCTATTTGAAAACACATGGTCTCAGTGTACTTCCTCAGTTGATAGACAGGAAGTGGAGGTTCCGCATGGATGGAACCAGTCCAAGCTGGCAGCCATGGGGACCCAGCCCTAGCCTGACTGTGAGGTAGTTGGTTTGCTACCTGCACAGGCTGCTTCTAGGTGGAGAGTTAAGCAGGCTCATGGAGAGAGGAGAGGTTTGCAAGGGAGGACACTGGCCCCAGCTTCTTTTCCCCCCATGAGGTACTCACAAGGTCTCAGTACACAACAGGCATTCGTTCCCATAGGTGATGTAGTTGGAACCACAGACAGGCATGTAGGTGATGGGGCAGGGGATGGCCATCACTGGGTACTTCTTGTAAATGTCACAGTTCACCTGTGCCAGACAGGAGAAAAATGTCCTGCCTTGCTCCTGACCCCCAAGCTAGGCTAGCCCGGCCTCCGTTGCACAGGCAGTGAAATACCATTTTGGAAGTTTCAGCTCAGATATTCTAGTGCTGCTGTCGCTGCCTCTGCTGGTACTAATGCCATCACTATGACAGAAACCAGTAACACTAGCAGCACTTCTATTATGACTGGTGCATTCAGTTAACAACTGCTGAGTATTTCCATCCCAGGCATTAAACTTAAATCTTACAGGCATTTTCTCTGTTTAATCTTCAGAACCACCAAATAGAATAGGTTCTACTTTTATCCCTATTTACAGAGGTGGGGGTGGGGACAGGGGAAATGGATGGCTTACAAGATGGAATTTGCCCCTGGCCGGGTAGCTCAGTTGGTTGGAGCATTGTCCCATATGCCAAAAAGTTGCAGGTTCAATTGCCAGTTGGGTCACAGACCCAGTTTGTGGGTTCGACCCCCCAGTGTATATGGGAGGCAACAGACTAATTGATCTCTCTCGCTCTCTCTCTCTCTCTCTCTCTCAAAATCAATGAACATATCCTTGGACAAAGATTTTAAAAAGCGGGGAATCTGTATAACATAAAAGCTAGAAAGTGGTGAGGTTGGCATTTGAATCCAGAGCCTGTAAATTAACCAAAGTCCTGCTTCTTCCATGTTGCTTTCCACGAAGACTTCACCAGCTAAAAGTCATCTCTCTCTCTCCTTTAACTCTGAATTTTTTTAAGGCTCTGGTTATTTATATGTATGTCATATTTCTTCAAACAGCAGAGGAGATTTCTTTATCGGTGTCTGCCTCCACCTTTAACCCCTTAAACATATTGATTTACTCCTACACATATATTTGATAATTATTGGTTGACTAAATGATAGTCAATATGGATTGAAATGAAAGTGAAATTCAATATACTCACAGTTGTTAAAGGCAGACTAGCAGCTTCTGAAAGGGAGATACAAAATGTTAAAAATAAAGCATAGTCTTGAAATCTCATGAACTAATGTAAATTCAATCCCATAATATTAAGACTCTGTATTTCCTCTGGCAACACACCCCATTCTTACACAAAATTCTAGCTGTTTGCCTAGGAAGCCAAATGGCCAACGGATTACACAAGCCCTTGGTTCAGGCAAAAGAATTACCCACACTTCCTCCCTTCATTCCCAAGGGTTGTTCTTGAAGCTCACTGTAACTTTGATAATGGTTCAAAGTCAGACAGCAACAGGCATGATGCAGTCACCACTCCCAAGAACCTGAAGCACCATCTCTGATATTCTTCTCCTTCTAAATGAGGTAAAGGAATGTAATAAAATGTCTTTAAGGTATTAGAATATTTTTTTGATTTAATTTTCCAGCCATATAAAAAGCCTAATTGTTGATGCCTGGCCTTTGGAGAACTGTTTTATTTCACTCCTCCCAGACTGATATGGGGAGGCATCCAAGTTTTTCTGTATCTAGCACCTGATAGCATATAACAACGTCCAGTGTCCTTATGAAATGGAAGACTTAGGAAGAAATGAGCTCATTTCTCTGTTCCCTGGATGGAAATAAAAATCCTTGATAGGGAAGACCCTAGACCCAAATCTCCCAGTTCCATTAGGGACCTAAGAGTCTCTTTTTCTGAGGCCAGCACTACTTCTTTTCTAAACCAGTATGCTTTTTATTCTCAACCAGTGTGCTTTAAATCCACATGACTAGACATTTCTCTGTGATGCTCACCTCCTAAGAGAGGTTATTTGGAACGACAAGCCTAACAGCTGTAAATTATCTACTTACCCTCAACTCACCTGAGCAGCAGCTGCAGAAGTAGGTCGCCATGCAGAGAAGGAGGAGAGCCCTGATGGCCTTCATGGTGGAGGTGGCTGTGAGGCAGAGGCTGCTCCAGGCTGTCACAGCAGGGAAGGGGCCACATTTATATTGCAATGCCTGGCTTCTCCACCTTTCCTATTGTAGAGGAAAAGTCAACTAGGACAAAGTGACCCAGAAGAGGAACCAGGAATTGGGAAAGAGCTTGTTTACTTAGAAGCTGCCAGCCAGCTGTTGGATTTCAGCCAGGCAGTCATAATTTCTGTTTTGGCTTTTGTACAACTCAGCTTCAGATTATGATTCTTCAAGGCTAACTCCCATCTGCACATAGCAGCTAACTCCCACTTTGGCTTCAGAGCACCCAGCTTCAGATAAGGACAACTCAAGGCTAGAGTTATTTTTCGCATCAGCTTCTGTACCTCCTGCTTTTGCTACGTAGGGAAGGGTGTCCAGAAAGCAATAAAAGCCCTGCTCAGCCAAGGCTCGGGGCCCAGAATTTGGGGTCTGTACTCCTCTGGGCCTGTGCACGTAAATAAAGGGTCGTGCTCTGCCATCCAACCGCGTGTTGAGTCATTTCCTTCCGTAACACTATGAGGTCACTTAGAGTCAATGCTGGCTTTGAGAGGCTCTCCAAGCACAGTGTCACACCCTGGGTGGTGCTGCAGTCCTTGTCACTTAATTGCTAATTCCTGTTTGACCAACACATTAATTACTTCAGGTGACAAGTATTTGTCAGTCTTCCCTAGAGGTGGGGACTGTTAGAATTCTAAACCTCATGTATTACAAGATCTTAAGTATAGGCTGCTCAGCCTAGTTATGAAATAAGTGAAAATATCAGTTTCTTTATTTCACAAGAATAGAGGGTATTTAATCCATGTTAGACAGACCATACTTATGCTTATATTTTGGCTTCTAGTGGGAGGAAGAATGACTTCAGCATTTCAGAAGTTTGGAGAAGTGTACTGACATTTTCTAGCTGTGTGATTCTAGGCAAGTTGTTTATGTGCTGGGAGCCTGTATCAACCAGAAATACCTGGTTATGCTGTGGTAACACATAACCCCAAGCTTTATGCAACTTAAAACAATATGTTCATTTTTTAATAAAGCTGCACAATTATATGGTCACCAGCTGATGGTACTGCAAGGTGTTCAATGGGCCCTGGTGGGCAGAGCTGTCACTGTCTGGAACGTCGTTTGTCCTCAAGGTTAACTGAAGGTGTGTTCTTGAGGGTTTCCCTTTTCAACAATTAAGTATTTCAGCCCAGAAGAGACACCACTGTCACCTTTCCTTGTGGCTGCCCCAACCACAGAGGACATGGCACGTGATCCTACCTTGTCCCTTGACAACCAGAACTTCGGTTCCATTCCACGCGGAGCGGGAACTGTTGCTTGACACAACAGAGTTCACACGATTGGTGTCATTTTCATGAGAAATTTGCTCTAAAGTGCAGTACATGTGGTAATTGTGATGATGATGATGATGATGATGATGACTGATGAGCCAAGTCTCTGCTCTGGGTTCCTGAGAGTAGCCTGTAAGTGGGCTATGCAGGCATGAACATCCCAATGGCTGTTGCTTGTCTGCTGAGTTGAAGGACATGTGTATGAAGCACTGGCGGGCAGCAGCTGACTCTCCTCCACCAGTGCTCTGCTTGGTGGGTTTCTTTTCAGTGCATTCTGAAACACAGTGTCTAGAAAAGGTAATAAGCTAATTAACAGAGGACATCGCATGACTCCCTAAAATTTTGACTCTTGCACCTGTTTGGGGATTAATATAATCTGGTAGGTAAGAATATGGGCATGAGTCCAATGGATTTTATTTGGAATCTTGTTTTTTTAATAAATGTTGACTTTGTGATTTTGAGTATATGGGTTAAGCTCTGGATATGTTAGTTTCTCATCTTTGACAGAGAAATGATTTACCTCCCAGAATGGTTCTTAGTATTAAATGAGATTAGGTGCACAATTTCACATGTGTGGCAGACTGCCAAGACCACAATCCCAGCTTGGGGATGGTGTCTAATTATATACAATACAGGCTTCATGACCACTTGCTGAGGAAGGAACTTTTATGGCTCTAATGTTACCAATGAGTAAATTGAGGCTCAGAGGATTTAAGTAATCTTACCCAAGATCATGATACAAATTAATGGAGAAGACTGTGTTGAGGTCAATCACGGGAAAAAGGGAAGCAAATATCCTAATAAAGTGATTTAATTATATGCTTTCTTATTGCAATGAGAGTGAATACTGAGAAAAAGCTACTATGTTTCAAGAAGTGGAGTCTTTGTTGCAGATTGAAAATGCCATTTTAACATAGTGGGGTGGGAATGGGATCAAAGGATGATCAGGGTGAAGTGGAAATACACAGTTATAATACTTTTTAGATGTTTCATAGTAAAAGGGAGGAGGGAATGGAAGAAGCTAAACCTTCAGCGAGGTCTAGCTAGGAGAGACAACAGTGCATGTCCTAAGGCCAAAGGGAAGAAGAAAGTTCAGACACATGGTGGAGGGTGGGAAAGGAGAGGAGTATAGAAAAGGAGGAAGCGAGATTAAAAGCATGGATTGAAACACTGTTCCCTCTGATATGAAGGAGAGAGAACACTAGATTAAAGTAAAGACAGAGGCATTTTAAAAGGGCGAGGGAGAAAGAAGTAGGGGAGCTCCCTATAAGGTTGGCTCCAGCTGTTAAGCTGGATTGACTCTGGCAGGGGAAGAACTGGGTTGGTCTGGAAGCTGGAGAAGGATGGAGAAGGCTTGGCCCAGACATCGATGGGAGCATGCCAGAGAGTTGACAGGAATATAAAAATGGCCACTAGACAAAATTAGCAGTAGACCTTAGCAGGCCCAGTTAGTACCAGGCTGAATATTTCTCCCAAAATACTGTATGTTAGGACACTGAGTAAAAAAAGGGAGAAAGAGGGATTTTATGGATAGGGATTATGTATAGCAGAGACTTGAGGAGGAGCCATAAAGATTGTGGTAGACTTGGGAGGGAGCCAAGTGTTCAGGAAGGTTCTTGGTGGATCATGCAAGTTGTGAGCAGTTGAGGGTTCAGAGGTCAAGTTTTGGGCTATGTGTGAACTCAACGGGTGTGGTGAATATGAACAATTGTGTATGGAGGCTGTGGCTAGTAGGCTAAGTTTCAGGCGAATTTCTTAAGGCTGAGACTGAGATAATGATCCTCAGGGTGTATCCAAAGATAAAATAGATGAAGAATGGGTGGAGGTAAAGGTCTTTGGATTTTAAAAGGTGAGGAAAAGTGGTTACGTGTGGATTGCTTTGGGGTTTGGCAGCCCTTCACATGCAGAGAAAATTTTCAAGCTGCATAATGAGGCACAGATTATGGAGGGTCCTTTGGGAGTGAAAGATGAAACCCGTGGAGACTTTTTATCAAGCCTTTTTTTTTTTTTTTTTTTTTTTTTTGGCCAAGGGCAGTTTCATTCCAGGGAAGGCAGGATAGGATTGAAAACATAAAAACATAAACATGGGGAAGAAAAGGCTTGAGAGTGTAGAACCCCTCATTTCTTCCCCCATGGATCTGGGGTGCCATGGGGAAGAGGAAGGTGGAGCACTAGAAGGTTGGAGAAGGGTGAGAGAATGAAATTGGAGCAGGGCTGGAATGAAGAATTCCTGGGTCCATTAGCAGGAGGGAAATGGGGAAGCTGGGACCACAGCTGGGCAGTAACATGAGCACAGAATAATGGCTGTAGGAAGTGAAAGTTATAGTAAGAAAATCAACCATATATTAAGCACTTACTGCGTGCTAGAGCTGTGCTACACCTGCTGTGTGCACTGTCACATTCAAGACTTACAATAATCTTATGGGATGGATGTGGTTGTTTGCCCTGTTACATAGAGCTATGGCAGCACAGACTTAGAGAAGTGGCTGAAGCTAAGAGCCAATGTTTTTAATTACTCTGATGTATTGCCTTTGCACTTAAATCTAAGCCCTAGATTTGGAGACAGGTTGAAAATTGGAATGACAGGAGTTACACTGGCAGAACCAGAGGCGTCAGGAAGGATAGCCACTCTCTCCAATGAAGCGGAGGGAGCCGTGCACTGGGTCCAAGTGCCTGGTACTACCCAGAGTGAGCAACATCAGAGAAGAGGGAAGGTGCCAGTGGGCACAGGGCATGATTGAGAGCCTGGAGACAAGGCTTCTTTCTCTGTCCTTGTACCCTCATCTGTCACAGGGGCAATGTGTGACAGCCCCTTCTCTATTCTATGCTTTCTGTTCCCCGAACATCTAGTGAGATCAGCCTAGGGTTAGAGCTTCAAGTTTCCCAGTTGACAATCCCTCCTTGGAACACTAATATGCGCAAATGATGAATAAGACTGAGGACTTCGGGTGAGTGGCAAGAAGTTGCAACACTTCTTCGAGATTCTGTTTTTCCCTCCGAATGGCTGCACCAGCCCATCCCGCATCCACTCCACCTCAGCTCCTTCCTTCTCAGTGTCCAGCACACCCCCAGTCAACACCTGGGGGCCATCTTGTGACAGTTTTAAAATCGGTGGCCTAGATTTGGCTGGACTAGCTCTAGTTTTTGGTCTGTCCTCTCTCCCTCCCTTGTGTGATACTTTTTACACTCTTCTCTTTTTTCTTTTTTAAGGTAGCCCCCACCATGATCACACCTCTGCGTGCACTGAGGCACAGTGACATTTGCATTTTGATCTTGTGTCTAGCAGGACCTCATCCCTGCTTCTCTTGGGAACAGGAGGTTAGCACACACAGGCATACTATGTTTTGATTCTCTTCCATTTTCTCTGAATGACTGAGGCTAAATAGTTGCAATCATGGAAGTGCTGAATGAACATTAATGATTAGTTCTTCCTATTGGTTCATGTTGCTCCTTGATGACCTCGCACAACCGGGACCCAGACTGTACACACACACCTACACATACACACCTCCCAGCTCCTATTTGTGAAATCTTGTCTATCGTGCTCAGTGATGAAGGAAAACACCAGTAACCCCAGAGTGGGCCAACATTAGCACATATATTAGTCTGTTAAGGCTACCATAACAAAGTACCAAAGAATGGGTGATGTAAACAACAGATACTAATTTTCTCGTGGTTCTGCAGGCTGGAAGGTTAAGGTTAAGGTGTTGGCCAGGCTGGTTTCTCTTGAGGCCTCTCTCCTTGGCTTGTGCACAACCATTTTCTCACTGGGTCCTTACATGGTCTTTGCTTTCTGTGCACGACCCCTGGTGTCTCCTCCTTTTCTAACAAGGATTAAAGTCCTATTAGATTAGGTCCCCGCCTTTATGACTTAATCTAACCTGAATTACCTCTGTGAAAGCACTATCTCTAAATATAGTTACACCAGGAGTTGGTTTTCAACACATGAATTGAGGGAGACACAATTCACTCTAGAATATTCTGACATCTGCAGCCCCACTTCCAAATTCATGTTCTTTTTACATGCAGAGAATCACAGATCTTCAATCTTCAAGACACTGGTATCCCATGAAAAGTTTGTTAGTATTTCATGACTAAAGGATTCTCTGGTCAACCAGATTTGGGAGACCTCAAATAATTTATTTCGTTTGGGGGAATTATTTGGGCTCTTGCAATACAGAATTCTTTCCACTTTGTTTAACTCAGTTTTCCCTAAACTTAATTTGCTACAGGACACTTATATAGGACACTACAAGGTTTACTTACATATTTTACAGGACACTTAATATCTAAAGGGATGCTAATGTTTTCTTGGACATTAAGAAAGAAAAATTTACTCCAATTTCCCATAATGTCATAACATCTAACATATAGACTCGTTACCAATGTAGATTACTGCTGCTTTGGTCAGCTTGAACTACTTAGAATTTTTTTCCATATTGAAAAGAACTCCGTCTCCATATGCATTCTTTGTAGTTCTCTACAACTGAGCCCGATAGAATGAGTCTGTTCTCTTTCTAAGCAGACCTCTTCAGATATGCAAAGGCAGCTCTAGAGTGCCTGGAAAGGTCTGTTCTCCCCTCCAAATTATATGGCTCAGCTTCTTTAATATTTCCTTCACAGTGTGTAATCCTGTAAGTCTTCCCTGCACTGACATATTAACACAGCACTACTCAATAAGACAAGGTGAAATACTGACATTTGTGAGAATATGAGAATATGGATCTTGAGAATATTATGCTAAGCAAAATAAGTCAGACAGAAAAAGTAAAAACAAAAATCTGATTTCATTCATATACTGGATATAAAACTGAAAGCAACAAAAGAACACACAAGACAAACAAAAGCTCATAGACACAGAGGGCAGGTGGAAAAGAGTACAGGGGGTCAAATATATGGTGATGGAAGGAGACCTGACTCTGGTGGTGAATATACAATGCAGTACACAGATGATGATTAGATTGTACACTTGGAAGCTATATAATTTATTAACCAAAGTCACCCTAATGCATTTCATTAAATTAAAAAAAAGAATGTAGTTTTCAAATGTAGATGTGCATTAGGACCACCTGGAGAATTAACACAGCACACAGATGCCCAGGGCCATTAAAATAGGGTAGGCCTGGGTCTCTATACAAAAGCTTGTACAGAGCCAGGAAGGAGGAAGCTATGAGAGGAGGACGTGCCCTGCTGCCTGCCAAGATAGGCTGTGATTTAGCTGGAAAGGTGATGGCAGAGTTAGTTGTACCTCTCCCTCTGGAAGTTACTAGTTCAATTCAATACCTGGTTAGACTGAGAAGAGCGAGGCTGACATTGTGTCAACAATAAGTAATGACACAGAGCACACAGAAGCCAAAGGCTTTTTTTTTTACTGTTCCATTCCCCAGCCTGAAACATAAAAGTGACTCCCTCATCCTGTATTGGTCACGATCTTTCTGTGTAGGTGACAAATTATGAGTCACATTAAGCAAAAAGGATAAAGAAATTTATTGATCTGTGGAATATGACAATGAGATGGAATGAGAATTGGGTATGCTGGAATTAGGTGGTTAAATGTCATCAGTGCTCTTTAGCGCTCTCCAAAATATGTCTGCCCCCAGAACACTTGGCTGTTCTTCTCCCTCCTATTAGCCTGTGAAAATTTTTCTCTCCTAGTGAAGGTGGGTTTCCCTCATGAATACCAGGTAGAAAGCCTCAAACAGCTGTGGGTATATGTGTGCAGGATATTTTCTTTTGCTCAGGTCTTTATGTGAGATGAGAGGGACAGGGGCTGACCTTGCAGATAGGTAGGCCTGCGATCTGCAATTAATTTAGTTCAGGAGAGTGGGAGGTGAGGCTACTTGGTAACAGAACTTAGACTGGAGTCAAAGGAAAGCTGTCTCTAAACAGGGATGAATGCTGACCACCTCTTTTATTATAATGTTTATTGGTAATAAATGCAATATTTGGTTCTCCATTAGTTTGATTTGTCTTCCAATTGTTACAAATTTGGGTTCTAAAGAAAACAAACAGAAACCAAATCAGAGTGCAGCATAGGGCAGTGTTTATTACACAGTCTCAAAAGAATGTATACATTCCAAATGAAATGATTTTCAGAATTCAGTAGTGGAAAGAATAAGCAAATGCAATACTCTATTTCTTATCAGCACATTTCCCATATTTATCAAATTTAATATGTGAACCATATTCCCTAAAGAGAAGAGAAAAGAAGAAGGTTAGTATCGCAGGGAAAGAATAGCCTCATGGTTTGAGACTGACCCCCTAAGACGAGGCGCTATTTTACAGTTCCCTTTGCGCCCACCTCTTCCCCAATCCCCTTCATCACCACCACAGTGTGCCTGGGCCTCCTCTGTGTTGTGACTATTCAAGTAGCATTCTGTGAAGTTTTTCAACAGAGAATATTCCATTCCCGAACCCATTCCTATTGTGTTACCTTTGCATTCAGCATAGCAATGCCAGATTTTTCTACCAAGAAGTAAAAAATAACCGTAGCAATAATGTAATGCATAATAATCACATATTTCATACTCTCTGCTCAAATTTTTGCTGGGTTTACATGTCTATAGACTACAGTCTATTCTCCTCACTCTGGTATTTATGTTTTCCAGAAGTTACTCTCTGGCTAACTTTCCATCCTTATGTATTACTGTTCTCTGAATACATAACATTCCTTTCAACACAACATTTTTTTATTTCCCTAAGGCATTGCACTTTTGTCAATTCCAATGTTTTCTCGAGCAATGGGCCCTGTATAAATTGCCTATTCTATTTTTTTTTTTGCATTTTTTTCTTTAAGAAGGTTTTAACCTCCTCCTCCTTTCAGAGACTCCCCATCCTGACCCCTATATCAGGCCCACCTTTAATATCTATCTACTCACTTGGGTCAGGGGTTATAAATGCAATTGCTTGTAGAAGCCAAGCTGGTGATATAAATAAGCGAAGTGGGCCACCTGTACCATAATGGAGAAAGGGGTTTCTGGCTACCTCGAATGCTTCAAGCCCATTTGGATGGGCAGCTACTATGAAGCAACTATAGCTTATTCTGACATACAAACTCCTAGCTTACTATGAGTGTAATGTTTGATTTTTCAAAATGAGATGGAAATCTGTATTTTCGGGTAAAGCCTAATTTTTGAAACACTGTCAACCAATTCAAAACCTTCTAAAATACTGTTTTGGCTGAATACAACCACTGCTATTCTCTCTTACGGATTTTCCTGTGCATATATTCTTTTTGCCAAATGAGACTGCAGACTTCTGAAGGGTCTGGTGTCTGTTTCATAAACTCTCCATTTTCTTGCTATTATCAGGGCCCTACACTCAATAGGTTTGGGGGCCTGTGAGGATGGCGACAATGATTCTGTATCAATTCTGGCCAAGGCCTGCACTCTTCAGTTGTATTTTCCCAAAGGATTTACACTATTCATAAATGGTGGGTATTGGTCAGGATCGTGAGTCCAATTTGCCAGAATTTTTCTTGAAAACACTGCTAAAAGCAGGGACATAGGAATTACTCTCCTCCTTCTATCACTCATTCATCTTCCTCTGCCAGCAATGTAGAAAGTTCATCCATTCATTGTCCAGTTCTCAGGCTTTTCCTTTAGAGGACATTTCAATGACCCTCTGAGGCTAGTCCTTGCTCTGAAGATGAGTGAAGTTTTCTTTATGGGACTAGCTTCTGAGCACCTTTCCTTCAGTGCTCAGCCACCATCCCACAGGATGGTCACATGATGCTGGGAGCCCATGTGGATTCTTCCCAAAGGAAGATGTGCATGAAAGAGTCAATTAATTCAGCAGGCTGGGGATGCTCAACTTAGTTCCGGGAATATCATGCTTAGTAAGAGTGTCTTCACAATCCAGATTGTATGCCAGGCCAGGTAGTTTATGCTCAGATGAATGCCTGAAGTCCTGAGCCCCCCTGTATCAGTTCGATGCCCTTTTTGCAGGGGGTCAGTCATAGAGGTGCTGCATGCCTTGGTGACTGGCTCCCAGCATGTGGCCTGAGCACTAAAGCTTTGGTGAGCTTCCCAGGCTGTCAATGCCTCCTTTCTATGGTCACACATCATTGCTGGGTGATGTAGTACTGCCTGTGTGAGTCCACTGGGAGAAGCCAACTGCAAGCTTGTGCCTGGCCTCTCCAGACTCCACCCTGTGAGCCTCCAGACTCCACCCTGTGAGCCTCCTGCCCTTGCTGCTTTTAATCTGTCCTTCTTAAAAAATTTTTCAACCTATATGTCTTTATTTAAAATGAATTTTTTAATTATATTTTATTGATTATGCTATTACAGTTGTCCCATTTCTCCCCCATCATTCCTCTCCACCCTGCACACTCCCTCTCACCCACATTCCCCCCTTTAGTTCATGTCCATGTGTCATAAGTTCTTTAGCTTCTACTTTTCCCACACTATTCTTGCCCTCCCCCTGTCTATTTTCTATCCACCATCTATACTACTTATTCTCTGTACCTTTTCCCCCTCTCTCCTCCTCCCACTCCCCTGTTGCTAACCCTCCATGTGCTCTCCATTTCTGTGTTTCTGTTCCTGTTCTATTATTTACTTAGTTTGCTTTTGTTTTAGGTGTGGTTGTTAATATCTATGAGTTTGCTGTCTTTTTACTGTCATATTTTTTATCTTCTTTTTCTTAGATAAGTCCCGTTAACATTTCATATAATAAGGGCTTGGTGATGATGAACTCCTTTAACTTGATCTTATCTGAGAAGCGCTTTATCTTCCCTTCCATTCTAAATGACAGCTTTGCTGGATAGAGCAATCTTGGATGTAGGTCCTTGACTTTCATGACTTGGAATACTTCTTTCCAGCCCCTTCTTGCCTGGAAGGTCTCTTTTGAAAATCAGCTGACAGTCTGATGGGAACTGCTTTGTAGGTGACTGTCCCCTTATCCCTTGATGCTTCTAGAATTCTCTCCTTTATTTTAATCTTGGCTAATGTAATTATGATGTGCCTTGGTGTGTTCCTCCTCGGGTCCAACTTCTTTGGGACTCTGAGCTTCCTGGACTTCCTGGAAGTCTATTTCCTTTGCCAGATTGGGGAAGTTCTCCTTTATTATTTGTTCAAATAAGTTTTCCACTTGTTGCTCTTCCTCTTCCCCCTCTGGTACCCCTATAATTCGGATGTTGGGACATTTAAAGAAATCTCTGTCCTTTCATTGCAGTAAGCCATTATCATGCACAGAGCAGCTTATCTGAGCTCTGTGAGTCCTCCCAGCAAATTATCGAACCTG
This sequence comes from Anoura caudifer, assembly GCA_004027475.1. NCBI lineage: Eukaryota > Metazoa > Chordata > Mammalia > Chiroptera > Phyllostomidae > Anoura > Anoura caudifer. The sequence goes on from PVKU01004910.1 coordinate 63,935, forward strand.
AGGGGGTTCTTGGTCACAGGAGAGTTACTGACAAGACACAAGGCTGACTTGCAAAAACAATTTCAAATGGAGTTAAAATAAATTACAAGGAGTATTAATTTTTTAATCTAAATTCACTATTGAATTTACTTGAAAGTCAACTGTCAATTTTTACCACACAACCACATTGTCACTCATACGTATATTCCCACCTACACCTCGCCTGCATCTGTGTCTGTGTCGTTTGTATCTACCAAACCACAATTACAGGCGTTATTCACAGGTTTGTTAGTATGAGTTGCACAGATAATTTGAGTGACTTCTAAAACCTGGATTTTTATTCATTGCTTGAATATAGACTATCTACTAATATCTCTACACAATTCGATAAAAAAATTGTGTAAGATTTTCTTTCTTTAATGAATCAACTTTGAATGTGCACCTCCTCTTTTGAAAAGAAATCACTATATATGTAGTCTATCTGCAATATTTTGCGAATAATAGAGGCCATTCTTTTAAAAAAATCCTGTGTGTTAGTAAATCCAGTTCCTTTGCTCAGATTATTTAAAATTTCTGTGATGAAGAAATAAAGAGAAAATTAATGCTGTTTTAACTTGGACTTACCACTGAGCAACGCAAAAGTGACACTCGTTCTGGTAAGTGTGGCCAAGTGTGGTACACACGTAGGCAGTTACGTTAGGGCAGAACAAGTCATTCATAGAGTCCGGTGGGTAGTACATTTCACATGGGGGCTGCAAATATTATAAAATATTATGTAAATAATGATTGATAGATCCCTAACCCCCCATTTTTTCCTATCCTGCCACTTCTGCCCCACCCAGAAATAATATCAAAAATTACTAGTCAGTTGATCTTTTTAAAGGATTTTCTCTGCTCTGGGCTTTAGGCAAGTGTTTTTTTTACCCCCCCCCCCCCGACTGAAGTGTCTTCAAATATCCCATCATTTCCTCAAGTTATGAACATTCTGATATCTCAACTAAAACCCTAAATGCAAAGTTTTCATTTAAACATGGAGTCCCAATGCTAGATACTTATCACAGGGAGTATGTGAACTTTGAGAGGACGGGGGCTCACACGTGTTGTTAAGGGGGAGGGTTTGTCAGAAACAGACTCGCAGATACAGAGGACAGACTGATGGTGGCCAGGGAGAGGGAGCTCATGGGGCTGGTGAAAAAAGTGAAGGTGTTGGGACATACAGCTTGGCAGTTACAAAACAGTCATGGGATGTAAAGTGCAGCCCAGGAAATGGAGTCGATTATATTGTAACAACTACATGTATGGTGCCAGGTGGGTCCTGGAAATACCAGGGGAACATGTTGTAAATTACATGGCTGTCTAACCACTAGGCTGTCCACCTGAAAATAATTCAAAATAATACTGAGTGTCAACTGCAAGTGTCGAATAAAATTTTTTTAAAACAGTGAGGGCTTGTATTGAGGCTGGGAATAAATCCTGTGTATAGGACTGTTTAACCTTGTGACCCTGAACAAGTGATAGGTATTATTTCACTTGATGCTCAGAGGTACATTTTCCTCTTATCAGGCTTATGTCACCCAACAATACATTAAATTCTGGAGAGGTTGAAATACATGTCCAAGGTCACACAGAAACCTTCCCGTTCTACTTTCCCACTACAAAGTTTTGGGTCTGCTGTGTCTAGGGAGTGATCAGGTTAGAATCAGAATTCAGAACTGAGAAATTTGAATTTACCTTAGGCCATCTAGAGGAGTCATGTGGTTTCAAGAATCCTGCAAATAAAGACACAACAGGCTAAAAAAATAGTTTTCCATGGAATATTTCACCCACTGAAGTTACTAACTGAATAAAGAAACATAATTTAATTATACCTTTGCACAAAGTGATACAACAGAATTGGTGGGTGATAACTACTTTATCTATTTACTTATTCTTTCTTTCATTTTCATAGTCTTGACTTTATTTGTAACTTTGCTGGACACTGAGAAAAGAGTAAAAACTGTTTAGGGTTGAACTGGCATAACTTGGCAACCATGTCATTTTTATTAAGTGACTGCATTTTGGCTGTCTTCAGTTTCCCATTCCCTACAACAGGGATAAGTACACTCATTTGAAAGACTGTTGCAAGAATTAAATATGACACAGTAAATAGGGTATTAGGCCTATTCCTGCCAAGAGGCTGGACTAGGAGGACAGTGAATGATGAGAAAACTTAGGAGTTCCTTGGCTCTAGGGAGGCTGAGGGACGTGGTGCACTGGTGCGGGTGAGGGGTGCGGGTGAGGGGTGCGGGTGAGGGGTGCCGGCGTTGCCTGGGGAGAGAGGATGATCAGCTGGCTGTGGCAGAAGGAAAGACAACCTATTGCAGTTCTGCCCTTCCCTATCTCTCCCCATCAGATGACCCTTAAAATATCCAAGACCAAGTGTTTCCAATGAGAGTATTATGCTAAGTGAAATAAGGCAAGCAGGGAAGGATGAGAACCTATGGTTTCACTCCCATGTGGGGCATTAAACAAAAAGCAACAAACAAAAACAAACTCAACAGTTATCTACCTATATAGCATGCTATCTTTTCTGCTGGAAAGGAGGAGGAATAACAAGATGTATGTATGTATATTTGAGCAAAAAGAAGCACAGGAGAGAAAACAAAGACTAATGGTACTGGGTACATACAGGATGGCAGGATTGGAACAAAAGGAAAAGGGCATGGAGGCAACAATACGTGTTTCCATCCAAACTTCTGTCCGTGTTTCATTTTCCTTGTGCTCAAAATAATTTTTAATTGCCCTTTTGATTTTTCTTGGCCTGCGCCTTACATAGGCTTTGTTTTCAGATAGTGCTATTTCCAACAGTAACGCCCACTTTATAGCAATTTGCACAGTCAAGCCCAACAGTCTAGGTTTCAGCCAAACTGTTTCCGTCCAGACCCGATATTCCTTTTCTTCCCTACAACTAAAAGAAAATCAGGTCCTTCTCCCCCAAGACCTATGCATTTGCTTACCTGAAAACACAGCATGTTCCCCGGTGATGGACACCAGGAGAAACATGGTCACTCGAGGGAAGGCAGCCATTCAATCTCACCTAACGTACTGCTTGGAGAGGCCTGTGAAAATGCTCAAGATAGTTAATTCCTAATCCCTTGCCAAGCCAGCTTTCCAACCCCTCCTACCAGAGGTGAAGCCATTTCCGTACACTTGGCCATGGCAGTCTCTCCCTGGCCTGGTCTCCAGGGATTCAGACCCCAGAATGCCCTTCTACTCTAAAGAGGGGAAGAAAATTAAAGCAAGTCTTTCTTTTCTTTCTTTCTTTCTGGCCAGTAGCTAGTTTACAATCATCATTCTGGCTTGGAAGAGGAATTAGGCTCAGGGTTCTCACCTCAGGCATGTTACCTGTAAATAGGTTCACCCTGTTATTGGATATGAACTGGCCAGAGTGGGTCCGCCTCAGGCTCGCCTGCAGTGTGTGGGTTCTTGACTTCCCACAGGAAAGATTTCACAACATGAGTCCAGGTGATCTTGACAGCATGCTTACTGAGGCTGGGGACAGTAAAACACAGGAAAGACAGGGTAGAAGAAGCAACAGGAGTGAGCCAAGGCAGGGCTGCTGTCGGCTCACTGTGAAGTCAGAGAAAGGGGGCCTGGAGACAGGATGAGAGGGTGAGCCCAGGTTGAGCTGCCACTGCCCACTGCTCCCCAGGCTGCCCGTCTTCTGGGGACCCTTAGAGTTCAGGAGGAAATAAAAGGTTGATACCCAAGAATGGGCATGGGTGTGAGGCAGGCACTGAGTCTTTGTCCTGAGGGCTTTTTATCTTTTTTCTCCGGGTGAGGGAGAACCTTCGGGGAGGGCTTCAGCAGAATATTCATCAGCTTTCCAGATGCATTTTTAATATGCTGAGGTGTCAAAATGAGCATATGGAGGGGGGAATAGTCTTTGGTCTGCTATACTGTTTTACTTTTCTTGAGTCTGTCTGGCTTTTAGTGGGGTTTTTGTTATTTGTTCCCCTGACTTCATCTGTCCTTGGGTTTAGCTGGCTCAAGTGGCATTAATTGGGCCTCTGTTTTCTATTTCCCAGGCCAGGGAGATTTAAGCTATGTATTCTCTGGTTAGGGAAGAGAGCTATAAATCATTTCCTTAAGTGTCCTTGGCTAGGGGAGATAAATGTTCTTGTGATTCACCAGCTGGCTGTAAGTTGCTCAAAATGTTTGGTCTTGTTTAATTTTCTTGTTTCAGTTTCCCCATTCCACCTGCTTAGGAATTTTCGTAGCTTCTTACCATCCTGTCTCAACCCTACAACAGACCATCTCAACTGGGACACTCATGTTAGTGAATATGGATGTGAAAAATTTATAAGAATTCTCAGATCTCAGGTGTGAATGCAGGTCTGTCCTCCATCCTCAGGAAGATGTCACCTAAGTAATTTGATTTCCTGGGATGGACCAGTTCCTCCCACCCTGAAGTCCTTCCTTTCCTAGTGACGTTTCTGCTTCCAGGATGGTTTCTTGTGTTCAAACACAAAGAATGGATTGAAGATGGAATTGTTGGTCTTGGGTCATAAAAATTACGCAGTCCTTCCCTGAAGCAAGAATCAGGATATATATCTATAGCTAGATCTAAATATAATTTTTATGATTCATACATAGTACAGTGTGGTTTTTATGACTCAAATATAGGTACTCATTGATAGATATATACATATGTATGTATATATACATATGTGAGTTCAAATTCTGGCTCCAACATCTCTAAGAAATGTGAGCCTGAAAAAAATATGAACTTCATAGGATATTGAGAGGATCAGGTGATATTAACATAAGTAAAGAGGGTAACTATATTCAATTGTCAATTTCTTTAGCCAATCTCTTCTTTTGTAAGGATGGAAACATTGAGGCCCAGGGAAGAAGACACTTTGCAAGTCATGTCATCAATGTCCTCATGCCCTACTCTATATGTTCTATCGCTTCCCCAAAGCACAGCTGGTCAGCACACAAAGAAATGAGAAAGAACAACATCAGCTGCAAAGTTAGCCCTACTTTCAAAAACAGAGGGTGGGAGAGGAAAACAAACATATAGGGAAACCTACTGACAGAGAGGAAAGCCAAAGAGATCCCAGAGCAGACTTGGCCTGAGGATAGAAGTGAAGGGATGTTACCTGAATAAGGTTGCTGCAAAGTGTCAGCCTGCTTTCAACCCTCTGAGGTCACAATTAGCTTTAAGCAGAGTGGCTGTGGCTGGGGATATATAATGGCTGTTTCCTATGTCTGTCTATCCTTCTTCTGAACGACCTCGTCTGATGTTTTACGCTCCAACAGGCAGGGACATACCTGGAGGTTCTGTACTTGTGCTTTCTCGTTATGGATCATAAGAACCAAAAGGACTTGCATCCTAAATATCTGATGACATTTGCAAATCAGATTGATTACCAACCGCATTTCAGAGGATGTGATGTACTTTCCTGCTGAATTCAATACTGGTTCCAATCTTTGGCATCTGCTCTCCCTCCTGAGGTCACTGAGTCCATCCTGCTTTTCAGGTTTACCTGTTCTATTTTTCTAGGGTATGATTTCTGACTCAGCCTGGAAATCTCCAGCACCACAACCAATAATCTTTGCAATACTTAAACCTCCTTACTCAGGTGCAACTGCAAAAGAGTATAGTAACAATGGCAAACAGTTCGTCCGTTGCTTATAACATTACATAATACATTACATTAATACATACTTACTATGTGACATGATAATCCTACTTCTAGTAATTCACCCTAGAGAAATACAATCTTATGTTTACACAAAAACTTGAACACAAAAATATAGAGCTGCATTATTTGTAATCATGAAAAGTTAGAAACAACCCAGTTGTCCTTCAATGAGTGAATGAACAATTCAAACTGCTATATATCCATATAATTGAATGACATTCAGAAATAAAAATAAATGAACTTCTAATACACTAAAAAACATGAAGGAATTGTTATGTAAGTAAAAGTAGCCAGGGTTGAAAGAACAAATACTGCATGCTCCCATTCATATGAAATTCTGGAAACAGCACTGTTTCAGAGATCTGTAGTTGCTAGAGGTTAGGGATGGAGGTTGGACTTGACTACAAAAGCACAGCATGTAATTTTTTTTGTAGTGATGGGATTGTTTTGTATATTCTGTTGGTGAATTTGTCAAAATTCATAGAACTGTATACTAAAAAGGAAAAAAGTGAATTGTTACTATATGTAAAATCTAATAAGTTTAGTTTTAAAACTCTGGTTCATAATGTTGGCCCTATCTTGCTAAGTGATCTTGGACAGGGTATATCACCTCTGAGATCCAATTTTCTTGGATGAAATATGAAGGTATTGGTCTAAGTTTTTTCCCAAGTTTAGGTGTCTGTGATTGGTATTTCCCAATGCAAATGCCTGTCTATTTTCTAAGTTCAGCATGCATTCTACAAAAGGAAGTCATTCAGCAGTTAGTTTGTGGTGCTCTTTTCCTCAGCAAGGATTCCGATGAGTCCCATGGAGCATCACTGTCACCATCAACTTGGAGCCATCAACACTGCCTGAATTCACCAGATGATTCAGTATTTCCAGACTGAGACTCACCAAAGAACACAAAGAATTGTACAATTGCAAATTATTATTTCTTCCCTATAGCGAAGTTTCCATAGAGAAACACAACACTTAGGGGAGGAATATATAGTGGGGTTTTCAAATCAATGGATGAGTAGCAACACTGAATAAATATTAACTCTATCCCTCAGAGCTCTGCTTCACACCCTGTCATTTATGCTGTGGATAAAACACAGGATATGCTTGTCATTGTGATGTAATTTTTGCAATACTGTTATTTTTTAATTATGCAGATTTAAGGAATAGAGCTGCAGTAGGGAATAAGATCTCTTCTTCCAGAAAACCATAACCTATTAGTCAAAAAGGAGTGTTTCTAGGTGTTTGACAGATACAGAGGGTAAGAGAAAGGGGCAAATTCTTTGACACATTAGGATCATAGTAATTCTAGTTCTAAGTGTCTACTCTGATATGAACCACATGCAAAAGTATTTCCTGTAGCATTACGTGTAAAAGTAAAAAATTGTAAGTAAATGTCTGCCATTAAGGGATTGGTTAAATAAAGTGTGATATAATCATGTAAAATAATACTGAAACCAAATAAATTAAAACTTCAAACATCAAAAGTTAAGGTTCAAACATCAAAACTGATAATCCCCTAAAAATATTGGAACAAAAATCATATTATAGAATGTAATTTATTTTTTAGAAAGATACACAGTAGTTCTGAATATCAATAGATATATACAGAGTGGGACAAGAGTAGGCTTACAGTTGTGCGTACACGAAACACAGAGTTTATTCTTGTATTATTATTTATTATTGTATTATTTTCCATACAAACAACTACAAACCTACTTCTGCCCCACTCTGAATATATACACATATATATTAGAATTGTTTTCGAGGGTACATACTCAATTAGCAACATAGGCTGACTTTCAAGAGAAGAGGTAACAGTGATTTAAGTAAACATACTAATCAGGTGGAAATTATAGAATAGGCTGTACTAACAAACTCATAGAAGATTCACATATTAAAAGTTTTTTTATAAGTATTTTAGGGACATTGGCAGTGGCAGTTCCTGCTTAAGGAAGAAATGGCCCTGACCACTGGGCAGGCGTCAGCGACCCATCTCAGAGCCGGCGGAACACTGCCCGCACATCCTGTTCCCAGATATCGGCCACGAAGCTACAGGTGGAGCCATGAAGCTGCTGGGTGATGCACGCAAGAGATAACGCTGAACCCCCAGGGACTGCACGTAGCCAGAGATTTCTTAGTTCCCCTGTTTCCAGGATTCCCTTATATAAACTACCCAGGACATCTGGGATGCTCAGATGGGTTTTGAGATGAAGGTCCTTTATCTTCCAGGTTGCCAGCACCTGAATAAAACCACTTTCCTTTAATTTACATCAGCACCTGCCTCTTGAGTATTGGCTTTCAAAGTGGCAGGCTGCCAGACTGGTGTTTGGTTACCAAAAAGAGCTCTTGGGGGAAAATGTGTCCATGTATTATTTGTGTGACAAAACATTACTTTTAAACAAAGAATTCAATGAAGAGTACCAGAGAGCCCTAGTTCATATGGAAATTTTCCCACAGCCACATAGAAAGGCCCTAAAGACATGTCACCTGAAAAACCAAGGCCAGAGGCTGGAATGGTCAGCATTGCCAAGAAAGGTTTTCCTCGTGGCCCAGGCTATTTTAGATATTCACCTGTGAGCTACATTTTAGAAATTAAGAGCACATTCCACATCGTTCTTAAGCAATCACACAGTCCTGAAAATGATCACTAACATTAAATGTTTGAGTCTTTTGAGCAAATCACTATTTAATTCATTTCCATCACCCTCTAACTGCCATGCCACATCCTCCACCACCAAGAGGCCCCAAACCACGGAATGACACATATGTACCATTTAGAGAGAATTAAGACTAATTTTGTTTGAGAATCCTGTGACACCCTTTGGAATAATGAGAAGGGCCCTGCAGTTTCACAAAAGCAGAATTAAGAAAGCATCAGTTTGTATCATTGCCATGGGGATCTGTTTCCTGTAAAAACCCAGTTCTAGAGAGATCAGGAAAGAGGGGAGAAACATGGGCGAGGTGTGAGTAGGGCAGGGCAGAATCGCAAAGTACATCATACCAGTGGGTCAGGAGCTTTGCCTGCCCCTGTCTGACCAGGCAACATGGCATGCTGGTTACCAGGCTGCAGTGAGTCTTCTCTGCTAAGATCCAATTTGCAGAATTAAGTGTGGATGGGAGAGGAATGACTCGGGGTCTGGGGGGACGTTTCCTCCTACTGCTGTCCAGACCCGGTCACTGACCGACTATGTGATGACAGTACAATGGGCCTGGACCACTGCTTCCGCTCTGCTGTTAGAACATTGGCCCTCCATGGAGGTGTATTATGTTTCCGATTTTAATTTTAGCATCTATACTTCAGCAATTCACATTTAAATGTATTGTCAGAGAACTTCCAGAAATCTTTAATAGGAAGATCCATTTGCATTTTAAAATGTAGTGAACTTCAAAATATCTTTTTTTTTTTTTTAGCATGAATGCATATTACCAGAGAAATGGCCACTGTTAAAGAAATTATAATTACCTGGGCAAAATTTAAGCAGAGCTGGCTTTCAGAAGCTTTGTTGGGCTTTATTTAAAGTTCCTAGTAAAACAGAAAGTCTGAAAGAAAAAGGAAACCTTCAGATCCAGGAAGCCCTAAAGGCAGAAATGATTCTACCACCAGCAGAGAAATCCTAGCAGAGCAGTGAGTACACAAGGTTGGTTAGTTATAAGAAATGAAGATCCTCAGAAGGAGAAAATAGGAAGGTAGAACTTTCCTGGTTGTTTCTTGAAGTTTGAAGGCTAAATTCAGAGAGAGGTCAAATCACCACAAAGTGTAGAGCGGATGTTTCTGCCTACCCCTTTCCATTTAACATTTTCACAAGAATAATCAGGGCTTCAAATGGATACATCAGTTTTTGTGGATTCTGGAGCAATACTGATGAGGTCAGAACCTCATATTCAGAATGATAAAAGATGAGTGAATAAAACAACTATGGGATATCTATACAATGGAATACTACCCAGCAGTTAAAAAGAAGAAAATTTTACCCTTTGAGACAGCATGGACAGACCCGGAGAACATTATACTAAGTAAAATAAGCCAGTCACTCAAATGTGGAATCTAATGAACAAACTGAACTAACAAGTAAAATAGAGACAGACTCATAGATAGAGAGCAGGCTGATGGCTGGGGGCGGGGGCAGGGCGGAAGGTTAGGGGGTTGGAGGGATCAAGCAAAAAGGAAAATGGACTCTCGGACATGGACAACAGGGTGGTGACTGTGGGGGGAGGTGGTATAAGGGGGATAAATGATAATGGAAAAAATACAATAAAAAGAGAAAAGAATGATAAGATACACATCTCTTTCTGCCTCTTCATGCTCAGTGACTCCGGGTTACCCTGCCATGGCCTGGCGTTTCAAGCCTTCTTGAATCTATCTGTGGCAAGCAGTTAGACAGGTGAGGGCAGAGCTAGGACGATGGGCTCAGTACAGAAGGTCACCAGGATGGAAAGCCTCGGGTGCCTACCAACGGGCAAAACCAGGAAAACAAGGACTTTGCCCCCAGCCTAACCTTCCTACCTTAGCATATTGCTGTCCATGCAGTTTGGACCCCAACCTGTCACATCAGTATCGTGTGGTTTGGGTGCTCTCCTGACTTTCTGTGTCACTGGTCAGGTGGTTCACAGCCTCCCCGACCTTGCCTCCCCAGCATATTGCTAGGAACAAGGGGTGAAAGAGTGGCTCCAAGCATCTCCCATGTGGGCTGGCCCTTGCATGACCACTCCCTTAAGCATTAATCCCTAGGAATAACATCTAGGCCTCCGCTGGGGTTCAGCTCCAGGCCCAGGAGAGCAGCAAAACCAGACAAGTGAAGCTAAGGCTGACATCAGGACCAGATGTATTGACTAGTGACCCCCTGCCCTGGCACTGACCAGTCAGTGGAGACCATGTCCTGAAAGGACACATCTGGAAAGCTGATGAATATTCCACTGAGATCCTCCCCTGTCCTTCCCTTGAAAGAACCCAGTGCAGCTCTCTCTATGGAGCACGCTTGTGCCTTCCCCCCCTCCCCCTTCCCCCAAGTGCCTTTTCCTTGCCTCTCTCTTTCTCCTAAGCTCCAAGGGCTCTCCTTCTCCCTCTGTAACTTGTTTCCTGAGCCCATTTTTTCCCAACTCACTTCTACCTCTGTGACTTCCTAAATAAATTGTTTCTTATACTTTGAGTCTTAGCTCTGAATTCTTTCTTAAAAGAACTGAAGTACTGAAGTTGCTGAACCAAGGTCTGGTTTCATATGCCATGTAACGTAGTTGCAAATCAGGCCATCTGACCCAGACCCTGCCCAACACCTGGTGCTGTTTCATCGACAGCACCACCATTAATGCCACACACTTTGAACCCTGTTAAAGGAAGAGAAGGGGAAGGAAATAGAGACAGGAAAAGGAGGAAAAAGAAAAAAAGAAAAAATTTTAAAGAGAATGAGGAGGACCAGGAGAAAGGAAAAAGAAGGAAGAGAAGGAGAAAAAATTCAGAAATTCTCTCTTGAAATATCTTTTAACCTTTCTCCTTAAAATTTCCATGTGGTTTTAAATGACTAATGCATTTTTTATTGAAGGGAATTCCCTTTAGAAGCCTCCAGATGACTTTATTTTGCAAATAGTGCTTCTATATTGTTAACAAGACAACTAACCCAAAATGGAATCACTTATGCTAAGCCACATGTCACCAAATGAAGACTTGATTACAGATTCAGCCCATTGGAAGTGATATCTTACACTAGTCAATCAGGAATCACCCGATTCAGCACTAGTCAGGTAACCTGCCTGAGAGATCCCTGGAGCCCCATGAAGGACAGGAACCCAGCAATAACCAGCCTGCTTTTTGTCTAGTATAACTCCTTCTCCTCCCTCCCTTCTGCCCATCAGGGACGTTTTGCACCGCTCCTTGGAGCTCCTTTCTGTCTGCTAGATTGAATAATACTTGATTCAAATTGATTTTAGCTCAAATAAACTCTAAAAAGTTTTAATGGGTCTCAGTTTATCTGCTAGCAAGCAGATAAGTAAAAACTCAGTCGTATCAGCTCAAATTGATCACTATAGATTTGTCACTTTAGGGAAAAGCACCTAATTTGACAAACTGCCTTTTGTTTTGCCTCCTTTGCTGATCATGCGCATCCTCAGTGGGAATCCGCATGGAGAATCAAGGGTACAGGAGGAGGACAGTACCAACCCCTTTCATACAACCTACAGCAATGGAAAGCAGAATAAAAAACAGAGAAGTAGATACAGCCACAGCTTCAGGGTGGAAATGTCAGGAAGCACCCATTCATTTCCCCAATTAATAGTTGCTGCATACCAGGTAGAAGAGCCTCACCTAGCAAGTGTATTAGGCAAGATAACTGAGAAAAGCTAAGATTTTTAAGTGCTTCCCATGGGCCAGCTGTGCCCCAAGTGCCTATTAATTAACCTAATCCTCACAGTCACCTTCGGGTAGGAACAATTGTACCCACCTGAAAAGCATGGCAGCTGAAAAGAAACACCAACGACGATGCTCAGTGTCGCACAGCTCACCTGTGGTGGAGCTTAGGCTCAAAGCAGGCCACCTGTCCCGGAGCCCACACTGGAACCATTCAGTTAGTCCTCTCCATCGCCTCTGAAAACCACCCCCTCTCTTGGGGAGTGATGGTGGAGTTTCATAAATTATCCACATTCTCTGGCCTGTTTCACTTGTGACTAGAGAACTAGATTTCACGATTAGGATCTGTAAGAAATGTGTCTCAAGAAGCACAAACCAGTGGCTTGAAATGCAATGGGGGAAATTCATGCTCAATAATGAGGAGATGGACTAAAATATCTTTGTCATGGGACAGGGAATGTAAGTCAGCAAAGAGGTCAAGCAAAGAACTGATTCCATGACTTCGTCTCGGAAACACGGTGTCCAATTTCTGGCTGTGAAAGAGAAAGAAAAAACAGAAACCTCGAGTGCTTACTAGGTTCATATACTTTGTGCACGTCGACACTGAAGCTGAAGCTTTACACACTGGGTGGGTAATGACAGCTCACTCATTTCTGTGTTACTGAGTTTCTTCCAAGAAGGAAAAAACATACTGAGGTTGGAGAAGGGTGTCTGGTCAAAGTGTGACTGAAAGCAGGCCCAGATGCTGCTGCTACTAAAGCCAATACTCAAGAGTCAGGTGCTGATGTAAAGGAAAGTGGTTTGTTTATTTGCAGATGCTGCATCTCAAAGAGGGGGACTCAGGTCTCAGAGCTCATCTCCACATCTCAGTGGAGGCAAAGCTTTTTATAAGGAGGGAGAGGGGACTAGAACAAGGAGATGAAGGAAGGGATTGAGAAGCTCTCTATATGCAGACTAGCACAGCCCACTCCCACAAGGCAAATGATGGTCTGCTGTGCCTCATCCCGGTTTAGTCATCCTGGCCCCATGGATGAAGATCAGCAAATGTCCCCGAGCTAGGATGTCTGAAGGTCTGGGTCTGTATCTTCTGAAATTAGTTCCTAGAATTCTTATACTAACATGCTGTTTACCTATAAGCTACACATTAGTAGAGTCAGCACTTACAGAAACAATGTCAAAAGAATGGGGGGGGGGTGGTTAGAATTTCCCACAGTTACAAAAGCCTGATGTTTCTCATTAAGACTTTCTTTTTAAAGGCTCCCCCCCCCACCCCCTGAGATGACACCAGCCAAGAGGGAAGTAAGCAAAGCCAAGTAGTTAGGAGGGGTGATTCCTGCTGATGGCCCAGAGTACCCAGGCTATCAGCCGCATGACAATGGAGACACTGCCTGCTTCACCCCTGCTGTGCCCTGGTGTCTGGAACCTGCCCATGCTGGGCACTGGCCTTTTCCCTGCAACATCACACCTGTTACTGTTGGGAGTTCTCGTAATAAAGGCCAAGCAGTATGTCTTTCTCTTTCTCTTCTTCCGCCCATCAATTACATTTTTTACTTTTTCAGGATATATGAAATTTGTATGTTCTTTCACATTTTCTTCACCTGTGTGTTAGAATAAAATACAAATTAAATATACTTAAGGTTCGTAATCAGTCCTTGGAAGTTTCCCCAATAATCTCTTATTTGGATAAAAATCTCCATTAGTAAATGCTAAAGAAGGACTCACTTTTGCTTGCTTACTTAATACTTAATATTTATTGAAATCTGTTCTTCATTAAGCACCTTGTACCTTAATAATTTCTGAAACATTTTTACTTCAACTTAAATTTCTGTCCTGAAGTCAATCAAAAGTTGTTCCATATATTTTTTTAAAAAAGTTTCTGTGCTAGAATTTGGCTTTTGGTTCAAGGAATCAAAACATCCCAAATGTTTACCAGAGGCTATTCATTTTGTTTTGAGTTTGGATTATGGTTTTCTTCTGTTTCATGGTTTTCCATTTTAAAGGCTAGGAGGCTTCAGCTGCAAGTATTTGATTCTCAATTTCTCTTCTTCTTATAGAAGTTCTGCATAGATAAGGATCACTTTGTTCCCTGTATTTGAGCGAACACGGTTGTTACTGTAGGTTTGAGTTTCTTGTGAAAGAGTGCCCTCTTCTGTCCATAGAGCAAAATGCAGTTATTTTTATGAGGTGATGGGCGTGTGCGGGCACGGTGTGTGTTTCATTTTTTTTTTATATTGCTTGGCTGTCGTTTGTATTGCACTATTCTAAAAGTGTCCCACTTGCTTCATTTTACTTTCACTATCCTGTCTCTAAAGAATTCCTGTCTTTACCCTACTCTACTTCTTTTTTTTTAAATTTTCTATTTATTGAAAAGTGATGCCTTTCAGAGACTTCTACCTCAACACTTTTAATTTCCTTCACTGCAAACAATTCCTTGTCTATCAGGTCCTTTTACAGTTTTTTTTTTCCTTCGGGAATGATGGGCTTTCTCAGTTTCCCTTTTCTGTCTTTGAAATTTTTTATGTATTTTCTTCTTTTTTCTATGGCTTCCTTCCACCCATTGCGACCGATATTCCATTAACTGATAGTATCACATTTATCTATCCATTCACCAACTGATGGACATTTGGGTTGTTTACACTTTTTGACTATTATGAACAGATTTAAGGATCCCAATGCATTCTAATTGGGACACTTATTTATGAATCAATACCACTATATACTGTAACAAAACTGTACATCTATGAATATAGAGATGTGGTCTTAAGAGTAGCCAGAAAGAAAAAAAAATGATTATCTACAAAGATGTTGGAATTAGATTGTGAACAGACTCCTCAGCCTGAACAACGGAAGACAATGTCACTCTTAACATACATACAAAAATCCTAAAGTAAATCTTGGTATGCAGAGCATAGCAGTGTATAGAAATATTGCCAAATTATGACAAAGTTTCCTTTATGAGCAATCCATGATTGATTCTCATTAGATACACATAAATTCATCATTAATGTGTTAAAGACTTAAAATATATTATTTCAATAAACAATTATAAAAGCTTTCAATGAAAGCAATCTATACTTGCTAAAATATTTTGAGAAAACCAGAAGAGGTTATAAAGATTATACATACACATTTCAAAAGTATCCAAAGTTAAGTAATGCACACTTTTATGATTAATTATACATACTAAACTGGGAAGAAAAACAAGTGAATGATGAATAGGAAACTGAGTTTAATGATTATCTCTGAGAAGATAGGGGAATGGAATTTGAGGGAAGCACCTGGCAGGGAGGGCTAAGTTTAGGAAAATATTTTATATTTAAATTTGGCTTCTGCTTACAGGGATGTGTGTGTTTGTTATGAATGCATGATAAAATCATACACATTACTTATATTCTAAATGCGCAGCATTTGATAATAACACATCAAGAACATACTGACAGATGCGTACTCTCTGATTGTTTCTGCGTTGTCCGCATTTTACAGCACGGATGTAAGAACAACCCGGCACTTGGTTCCCAGAACTATAGGTCAATCTGTTCATCCAATGGCATAACCTATTTTTCAAGTGCTTATAGGCCACTGCTTATACATTAAAGAAATGTATATTCAGGTACATTTTGCCAATTTTTATTTTTTTTGTTTAAAAACAAACCGAGCCTTTGTTTTCCAGAGCAGTTTTAAGTTCACAGCAAAACTGAGAGGAAGGAACATTGATTTCTTACATACCTGCTGCCACCACCCAGGTGCAGCCTACCCAGTTGTCAATGTCCCCTACCAGAAGAGCACATTTGTTACTATACTGATGAAGCCTCTTCGATGCAGCATAACCATCCAAAGTATACAGTTATGTGTAACCTTGGTGTTGCACATTCCATCTGCTTGGACAATTGTATAATGACCTACATTTGTCATTATGATATAGAGAAAATTTTCACAACCCTAAAAATCATCTGTTCTCCATCTATTCATCCCTCTCTCTTCCTCAACGTCTGGCAACCACAGATTTTTTTGACTCTCTACATAGTTTTGCTTCTTCCAGAATGCTGTGTATTTGAATTATACAGTACCTACCCTTTTCAGATTGGTTTATTTCATTTAGTAATACACCTTTAAAGTTCCTTCACGTCTTCTCATGGATTGACAGACCATTTCTTTTTAGGTCTGAATAATATTCCATTGTCTGGATGTACCACCGTTTATCCATTCACTTACTGAAGAACATCTTGGTTGCTTCCAAATTTTGGCAATTTCAAATAAAGCTGCTATACGCATTGGTGTGCAGGTTTTTCTGTGGGCATAAGTTTTTCCTTCCTTGGAGTAGATGCCAAGGAGTGCAATTGCTGGGCTGCATGGTAAGACTATGTGGCTGTGATGAATGAGAGCTTCTGTTGCCCACATCCTTGTCGAGATTCGGTCTGGTTGGGGTTCTAGATTTTGTCCATTCTCATAGATGTGTGCTGCGGTCTCCCTGTTCCTTTACTTTTCGTATCCCTATGACATATTATGTAGAGTATCTTTTCTATATTTATTTGCCCCGTATATCTTTTTGTGAGGTGCCTGTTAAGGTCTTTGACCTGTTACTTACTCCAATTGTGTTCTCACTGAACAGTTTTAAAAACTATTTGCATATTCTGTCCTTTATCGGATATGTCCTTTGAATATTTTCTTCCAGTCCACGGCTTATCTTTTCATTCTCTGGATATTGTCTTTTGCAGAGAAGATTTTAATTTTAATCTTTTAATTAACTAAAATTATAAATCAATTATTACTTTCATGGGTTGTGACTCAGGTGTTGTATCAGAGATGCTTTCCTCAGCTGTTTCCAACCTACCAATAAGCTTGCCACTTTAATTCAACATAGTATTGGGGATTCTAGCCAGAGAAATTAGGCAAGAAAAGGAAATAAAAGGCACCCAAATTAGAAAGAAAGAAATAAAACTGTCACTATTTGAAGATGACATGATACTATATATAGAAAACCATAGTGATTCCATCCAAAAACTGTTGAAACTAATAAATTCAGTAAAGTTGCTGGATATTAAAATCAATGTGCAAAAATCTATTATGTTTCTATGCACTAACTGTGAACTATTAGAAAAAAATTAATAAAGCAGTCACATTTATAACTACATCAAAATAAAATATCTAGAAATAAATTTAGCTAAGGAGATAGAAAACCTGTATATTGAAACTACAAGACATTAATAAATTGAAATGGATACCCAAATGGAAAGATATTCCATGCTCATGAATAGGAATAATTAATATTGTTAAAGTGTCTATATTGCCCAAAACAAATATACAGATTCAGTGCAATCCTTATCAAAATTTCAATAATGTTTTTCACAGAAACAAGACAGGCAATACAACAATTTGTGTGGAACTACAGAAGTCTTGGAATAGCCAAGCCATCTTGGGAAAAAACAACGGCAAAGCTGGAGGCATCACACTCCCTGACTGCAAACTGTACTATGAAGCTACGGTAATTTTTTTAAAGATTTTATTTATTTTTAGAGAGAGGGGAAGGGAAGGAGAAAGAGAGGAAGAGAAACATCAATGTGTGGTTGCCTCTTGCACGTCCCCTACTGGAGACCTGGCCCACAACCCAGGCATGTGCCCTGCTTGGTAACTGAACCAGCGATCCTTTGGTTTGCAGCCTGCGCTCAATCCATTGAGTTATGCCAGCCAGGGCTATGAAGCTATATAATTTAACCAGCATGGTACTGATGTTAAAAACAGGCACACAGATCAATGAAACAGAATAGAGAGCCCAGAAATTAACCCATAAACATATGGTCAATTAATTTATGACAAAGGAGCTAAGAATATACAATGGAGAAACAACAGTCTTTTCAATAAATGATGTTGGGAAAATTGCACAGTCACATGGGAAAGAATAAAAGTGATCACTATCTTACACCATATACAAAAATTAATTCAAAATGGATTAAAGCCATGAACATGAGACCTGAAACCATAAAAATTCTAGAAGAGAACATGGGTGATATGCTCCTTGATATAGCTCTTGGGGATGATTTTTTTGAATCTGATACCACAAGCAAAGGCAACAAAAGCAAAAATAAATAAGTGGGACTACGTTAAACTAAAAAGTTGTTACACAGCAAAAAAAAATCAACAATCAATGAAAAGGCAACTAATGAATAGGAGAAAATATTTGCGAATCATCTATCTGATAAGGAATGAACATCCAAAATACAGAAAGAACTCATACAACTCAGCAAATAACCCAAGCAATGTAATTTTAAAAATGGCCAGGTGATCGGAATACACATTTTCCCAAAGAAGATATACAGATGGCCGAGAGGTACATGAAAAGATGCTCTACATTACTAATCACCAAGGAAATGCAAGTCAAAATCACAATGAGATATCCCCTTGAACATTTCAGGACATTTATTATTAAAAAGATAAGAGGTAAATGTGGGCAAAGACGTGGAGAAATTGGAACCTTTATG
>PVKU01004910.1:82516-135853 GCA_004027475.1 Anoura caudifer
CCCCCCCCCCCCCCCCCCCCCCCCCCCCCCCCCCCCACCACCACACCATATGGAGGCACTTTGAGAAGGCACTGGCTAGAGACCAGGAACAGGACCTTGACCAGCATGTAACCGTCCTGTCACTTTGATCTTGAACTTCCCAGCCATTCCAACTGCTATGAAGGTTTCTCAAAAAATTAAAAGTAGTACCATCTCTGCTCCAGCCATTCTGCTCCTAAGTGTATATCCAAAAGACTGAAATCAAGATCTTAGAGAGATGCCTGTGCTCCCATATTTACTGCAGCGTTATTCACAGTAATCAAAATATGGAAAAAAGCCAAATGTCCACCAACAGAAAAGGGGATAAAGAAAATGTGATATCACCTAACAATGGAATCTTATTCAACCTTAAAAATGAAGGAAATGCTTTCACTTGTGATAACACATTACTAGGAGACATTAGGCTAACTGAAGTCACTCACAGAAGGACAAATGCTGCATGATTCCGCTTAAATGAGCTATCTAATGTTTTGTATTTGTCAGACTATAAGACACACTTCCCCCTCAAATTTGGGAGGAGAAGGGGGTGCGTCTTATAGTCTGAATGTAGTTTACTTGGCTAGTAAGTGTAGTTTACATTTACATTGGTGAAATATGTTATTTACATTATTAAATATTTTTTGGTTGAAATTTTTTTCCCTGTTTTCCTCCTCTAAGACCTAGGTGTGTCCTATGGTCCTAAAAATACAATAGTTCAACTTACAGAAGCAGAAAATAAAATGGTGGTTGCCAGGGGGTTGGAGGTGGGCGATGGGGGTAGTTGTGGCCTAGCGGATAAAAAGTTGTAGTTATACAAGGCAAAAAAGTTCTAGATATCTGCTGTATGACTTAGTGCTATGGTTAGCAATACGTTGTTGTGCACTGCACTTATTAAGAAGACTATAAACCCAGAAGTGGGGTGCTGGGTCACGGGACAGCTCTATTCTCGACCTTTTGAGGAATGCCTAGGCCGCTGCCCGCAGTGGCCACGCGGATCTGCATCCCGCAGGCAGCGCATGGGGCTCCTTTCCTTCATTGCCTGGCCAGTCTCCCACCTTTTTGGTACGAGCCATGCCAACGGATGTGATGTGGCATCTCGCTATGGTTAGTTCCCATGTTCCCAAAGTAATGGGGTGTTTAGTTTATTTAGTGGCAAATATTTTTAGCAACTTTGACAATGACTTTAATCATTGTGCTTATCAGGGTTTTTTATTCTCTCATTAAATTGGCATGGAACAATACTGGATTCAAAGGTTCTTAGCTTTCTTTATCAATAAAAAAAAAGGACAGGTTAGATTGGGTAACAAATGTAAGTATGGTGCACAACCCAAATGCTGACTGTGTTAATATTATCCTTGATATTTGGGACAAACCTATGAGACAGGTATTACTATTCTCATATGGAAAATTAGGAAATTGTGGATTAGAAAGCCTGAATACAGCATCAAGGTTATTCTGTAGTAAATGGGATTTGACCTCAGGACTTTCATCTGCTTTGGCCACTGAGACTGTGAGGCAGATAACTAAAGTCATTCTGATGAACCCTTCCCACCTTTGGAACACTCGTAGTAGTGAACTTGCACTGCAGTTTTACAAGATGTTCCCACTGGGGGAAACTGGTTCAAAGGAACATGGTAACTCTCTGTACTAGTCCTCAAAGCTTTACCTCAAAATAAAAAGTTCAATAAATATCAAATCTCCAATTGAGTCTATTGTACTCTCAGTGTTGCAAAATGCTACGGGGACTCAGTATGTATCTAATTAGTTTCCAAAACTTATTGTCTTTCTTGCTTTGATTCTTTCTTTCCAACTCTGCAGTTTGAAAAGCTTTCATACCTCTTCTCTATTTTAGGGATTCAAAGCACCGTTTGTTACTTTACACGCCCCCCTCCCCCAAACTACTTTTCTGTACATCAGATAAAATTGTCCCAAACCTCCTGCTGAGGGAAGACCTATTAAGAGTATCTTGCTGCATCTCCCACAAGCTACTTTACAGGCTCTGACAGAACCCAAAATACCACCTCTGTGTCTTGGCCATCTATTTTACAGCCATGTTATCGGGACCCATCTATTCTAACCCCCAGCAAGCTGCTCACTGGGGGCAGATAAAGGAGACTCCTCAGCAGGTGGAGGTGGCTGAGGAGGAAAGGTGAACAGAACAGGCACAGTCTCTTGAGCTGTTGGCCACCGTCTCCACTGCCCTGTCTGGTTCAGGTAGGTCAGGTGGGGAAGCCGTGGGGTGGCCTGGGCGTGCTGCGCTGCTGTGAGGACTGCTCCAGCCCAGCCCTTCCTGAAATGCTTCTATACTCTGAGAAAGAACAGAGAATCCAATGTGCACATTTCCTCAAATGGAGTCAGGCCTCTGCGGGCTGAGCCAAGGGGTGGGAATGAACAGCTCCTTCTTAAGTGTGCTGAGAACGTGTCCTGGTGTTTCTCTCAGGTCCCTGCGAGGCCTTCTGTTCACAGGTGTGTCTTCTTGATCCTGTGGGTTTGGGGGGAAGAAAAAGGGGGAAAAGTCCAATGTAATTAGAGATCTAGGGGAGTGGAGCAGGTCCCTTTCCTGTAAGAAACTTTCATTTTGAAATAGGCTATTTGTCTCCGTGTCATGTGTTATAAACACTCCTTTGGGGTTTCTTCTACAGACTTGATAAGATGTCTTTCTTCTCATCATGGATCAAAGCTATTTTCCTCATTGCCTTGTCATTTCCTCTCTCTTCCGGTGAGTACATTTTTCAGTTCTGGATGAAACAACTCTTACATCTTAGAAAATGCAAGAGACAATTACTATGATCTAGAAATGGAGCAGCTTCTTTCACTGGGTTTGTAATACTTAAACTGGCAAGATGAAAAAGGGCATGTTACAAATACCTTTAAAAAATCGCATTAGTGAGTTGCTTTTTCTCATTTCCCACCTTAGAGAGATGGAGACAGAGAGGTGGGTTAGAATGAACAGTAGAACTTAGGTTTTTGTTCATTTCAGATTAAAGATATTTACCTATTTTTTTTTCTTTTTTGGAAGTCAGATTTTGGGGTTGCTAAATGTATAGTGTAGGAAGTATCAGATCTTCTAGATCTGATATTCCTTGATAATCTGGTTTGTTGTTTGCCAGTTCTGAGTCCACTGAAGTCGAAGCCTTGTGTAAGGCGAGAACTCACTGATCCCTCTCCTGAGAACTCACTGATCCCTCTCCTGACAACTGATCTTCCTTTACACATAGGGAAACTGACGGAGTGCAGTAGCTGTGAGGTGCTGACTAGACCCCTGGTATTAGAACTGAGTTCTAATTCATTAAGTTGTAAATAATTCCTTTACCTTAAGTGACGTAATTCCTTATGTCAGGTATATTGAGTGGCATTAAGCAAGGCATTGACTTCTCTGACTAGGGTGTCTCATTTACAAAGAGAATACAAAGAACTACGGTGTCTTCACAGGAGAGTCTGGAGGTTACTACACAGAGTGAGAATAACTTGAAATTACGTTTGTGGATTTGAAGCTGCTTTGTGAACTCACTGTTGTGTTGCTGCCACAACAGGCACACCTCACAATGTGTGGGTCTTCAGTGGGCAATTCTCATTGCATTTTGATACTCAAAGAGCTGGGTTCTTCCCCCAGAGACACTGACTGCTTTCCCCTCTTCTTATTTTTACATTTTCTTTTGTGTGCTGGTTCCAGAAATTCTTTTGCAATTTTCAAGACGCGCTAACCAACAGGTAAGTTAATATTGATTAATTTGGAAATTGAAAAAGGTGAACTTTTAAATGTTTCATATTGTTCTAACAGCAAATTTAACCAAACAAAATGTGCAACTGAATGATCCTTCAAAAATTTTTTTAAACTGTGTTATTAATACACTAAGTTCAAGAAATAAAATTGAGCCAGCCATATAAAGCCATTTGGTATCTTAAATAAGATAAAAATATCCCACTATTCAAAGATTCCATTATTAAATATCCTTATTATATGCAAGCACCTTATAAAAGTTAGAGAGAAGGGAAGGGATGGAGGTGGGGGGAGAGAGAGAGACACCCACACACACATTGATCAGCTACCTTCCGTAGGCACTTTGACAGGGAATCTAACCCTCAACCAGGGATTAAACCCATGACCCTTTGGTGTATGGGACAGTGCTCCAACCACCTGAGCCAACTACCAGGCCTGAGTACAGTATATTTAAAGTAGAATTGTTTATCCTAGCAAAGCAAAAGGAATAAAAACATTTTCTTCCACTTAAGGGTGGATAGAATAATAATTTTCATATTATTATTTTATATAAGATTATATAAAGTGAAGAAAATAAACTATAATTCTAAACATCTAAATAGATAAAGGTTACAAAGACATTTTAAAGCAGTTCATGTAAGAATACATACAATATTGTTTATTCGTGTAACTTACCAACTACCATCACTAACATATATACACACATGCACACAAATACAAATATATATGAATACATACATATGTGGTAAAAAACCGGAAAGTATCATTTTCCCTAGTAGTGAAAACTTTGAGAAAGATAAGGAAAGTATAAAAAATCAGTTTTATGACTTCTTGTTGTATGATATAATAGAGGAAATTGGATGAGGGTATGAGGAGAAGTGAGAGCAGAGTGGCTACAGGATAAAAATACATTCAGCCACTTGTCTGCTTTTTCAAAATGACATTGGATTTGTAAAAATACATCAATAGTATTTTGTCTGAGTGGGTTGTTTATTTCTAAAACTCAATATAGAATATTTTTATTCCATTTTGATGTATGGTATCTTGTGTTGAGAATGAAGAACATTTTATTCAAAAAGTTCATTATCTGACAAATTTCATGTTGTGCTTTATGTTTAACAGCCAGACTGTGAAGTGTATAAAAATCGATTACATGTCTGTACCAGAGAATGGCGTCCAATCTGCGGGACCAATGGCCAAACTTACGGCAACAAATGCGTTTTCTGCAGTAAAATGATGTAAGAACACAAAGGACTAAGTATTGGCTCTTCATAAATAATGAAGAAATCATCAAAAAATGATAGAAAAAGTCCATGTTTTTTTCTGATAGCCTAGGCACAGTATGTATGAAAAATAACTGTACTATCTCTGTAAATGCCACAGAAACACATTTGTTCCTTTCCTGGAAGTTCTCATTCCTTAAAGCAGTTTTGTATTTGGCCTCTCAATATAACTCTGCTGGATATTCTGCAAATATAAAAATAAATTAATTTAACTTAATTGAATTATCATGACTTACTAATGGTAGTCTATGACCAACATATTGAATTCTGAAGTCCATATGCTGATAATCCCTGCAATGTAGCTTCAAGCTACAGGGAGCATAACTGAGGAAAAAACCCTACTGACTACAGACATTTGAAATCCGTCACAATGGGCCTCTTCATGCTCAGAAAGGGACTCTTCCGATGGTCCACCTTGTCTCCTGAACTGCACGACACAAGCCAGACCTTCCTTACAGAGTGGGGAATTCTAGGACACTTCCACCCCACCTCCTCTTATATATCCCTCATTCTGAAGGGGTCTGCAGTGCAAAGGTTTAGCCAGCTACCTCCAGCCTCATTTTCTCTGACAGGTGTTGCCTCTCATTTAATTCCAAAGTCAGCTTCAACTTCTCCAGAACCACTGAAACAATCACTAATCCTCTCCTCTCTCAAGTCTGGGTGGTTTCCAAGATGGAGCAAGGACTGAAAGGAAAGAGTCGGGCAGCCCCAGGTCAGGGAGGGTGTGTGCAGCCTGGGGGCACGTGACCCCAGCTGCAGGTGGAGGTAGAGGGAATAGTGCTCCTCACTGAGAAGCACTTAGTGCAACACCTGGAAATTTTAAATGCTATTTATGATAATTGTTTTCTCTCTCTCTTTTTTTTTACAGAGAAAATAATAGAACTTTTGGATTTCATCATGATGGGAGATGCTGACTCTGCCTACACTACACATTCCTATGGCTTTTATGGTTCCGTCCTGCCAATCTCTGTTTTGCAGTGGACTCTATGACCAATTAGTCTTCTCAGTCAGGGCTTTACATTCCTGGGGGACCAGATGGAGCCTTCTAGCATACACATGATGGGATACAGGATGTTGAAGGGCTTTTCCACCTCTCAGAACCTTTTATTGAAAGATTTTTATTCTTTGTTCAATTAATCAATAACAGTTGAGAAACTATCTTAATTATGTGTTTGATAATATAAAATCTTATGTAATTTACAATCACAAATATTTCAATCAATACAATGTTAAATATCTTTATTAAAATAAATAATTTCTTTTTTGATTTCTGAGTTAAAATATGACTACTTTTGGAAACTATAATTAAGTAAACACTTTCAAAGGAGAAAAAAGTAATACATTTTTGAGGTGTTCATTAAAATTATAGACACTTGGGCTCTTCTTTATCTGAAAGAATCAAAACCTCTAGAAGAGAGCTCTGGGAACTTGAACCCCAGGTCAATCTTACAATCACAAATGTCAGGCAATATGAATTTTTATTCTAAAACATGAATAGACATAGCACAGAGATTTTTAGGATAGTGAAAATATTCTGTATGATATATAATGCTTGATATGGTTCATTCAACTTTTGTCCATACCTATAGAGTATACACCACCACCAGTGAACCCTCAGGGAAACGACAGACTTCGGGTGACTGTTATGTGTCAGTGTAGGTTTATCTTTGGTAAAAAAACAAGTGCCAGTCTGGTGAGTGACATGGATAACGGGGAAAGCTGTGGGCGTGCTGGGCGGCGATCTCTGAGCCCCTTCCTCAATTTCGTGGTAAACCTAAAAATCTCTAAAAAAACAAAGTCTTTGAATTGAGCGTGTATGTATGAATTTGTTTTGACTCTATTTTATACCGTTGTTCTAAATTTCAGTCTTTATGCCAATGGCGCACTATTCTGTTTGATTGCTACAGCTTTGTAGCATGTGTTAAAATCTGGTTATCTGGATCCTCCATTGTTTTTTCACTTCTGTGTTAGCTACACAGGGTTCCTTGCATTAACAGGTGTGTAATATCTCTTCGGGATGCCCATTTCGACTTTCAAAAATATACCTAGAAGTGGAATTGCTGGTGTTGCCGGTAATTCTACGCCGCATTTTTTGACTATTGTGTTCTGTGCTGCTCATACCAGTTTGCACCCACAGTACAAGGGTTCCGATTTCTGCACTTCCTTCCTTACATTTATTATTTTCTGTTTTTTAACAATAGTAACTGCAATGGGCATAAAGAATACATACAAATTTATTTCTTTTGCTTTCCCCTAATGCTTAGTGATGTTGAGCATCTTGTCATTCCCTTGCTGATCATTTGTGTATCTTCTTTGGAGAAACCACCATTAGAATCTTTCGCCCATGTTTAGTTAGTCTTTTTTAATGAGTTGTAGCTCATTATATGTTCTAGATGCTATCAGATAAGACTTTCAAATATTTATCCCGTTGTATTTGTTTCCTTTTCACTCTCTGTGTTGTAACTTTGATGCAAGTAATTTTATTTTTTTCTAATTTTGATATAGGCCAATTTATCTCTTTTTCTTCTGTGGCCTGTGCTTTGGGTGTCATGTCCAAGAAACCATTGCCAAATAACCCAGATCAACTTGTTTGTTCTTGGACTTAAAATCGATCTCTTGTAGGTAGAATAGAGTTGCGTCCTTTCTCATTTGTTTTGTCCTGCCAATCTCTGTTTTGATTGGGAAACTTTATCTAGTTCTATTTAAGGCAGTTACTAATAGTGAAGGAATAACTGTTGCCTTTTAAATTTGGTTTCTCTGTCTTACAGTTCTTTTGTTTCTAATTTCCTCCCTGACTGCCTTGTAGTGACAAATTTTAATTCCCTTCTCCTTTTCTTTTGTGTATACTCTATAGATATTTTCTTTGTGGAGATTACATATGACATACTATGGTTCAAACATATACATATATACACACACTACTGTACAATAATCTCTTTTAAGTTGATAACTTCAACTGCATACAAAAACAAATTTATCATAGCTCTGCTCTGTTACTTTATGCTAGTGATGTCACAAATTACATCTTTTTATACTATCTACAAATTAACATATACAGGGTGGGGTAAAAGTAGGTTTGCAGCTGCTCATATGGAAAATAATACAATAATTAATAGAAATAACTCAAGAATGAACACTGTTTCACAGAGTTACAACTGTAAACCTACTTTTGCCCCACCCTATATTTAACATTAGTTTTTATTCTCTGTTTTTCCAAATGCTATAAAGGAATAAAAAGTGGATTTATGAAAATTATAATAAAATAAGATCTTATAATTGTCCACGCATTTACCTTCACTGGAGAACTTTGCATTTTCATGTCACTTCAAATTATTTTGTACTGTCCTTTTCACATGAAAGTGAAGGACTCCCTTTATCATTTCTTGTAGGGTAGGTCTCAGGGCAATGAATATCCTCAGTTTTTGTTTATCTGGAAATGTCTTCATTTTTCCTTCATTTTTGAAGGACATTTTTTACCATAAAATTTAAGGGTTTTTTTTTGGTCCGGTAAGAGACCGGTTTGTTTTAGTCTGACAAATGTAACTCACCTCTGTATGGAAAAACCTATAGAAGCAAAGGGGTGGGCAGGAGTCAGACCCTCAAACCGGGTTTTCCTATGGGAATCAAGCCTAGAAAATGCATACAGACTGTTATGGTTTGCTCTTGCTAAAACTCTCTCACCCTTGTCTAAAACAGGAGATGTGCATTGTCTATCTTCAAGGTAGTTTCCAAAGCCTGTGTGAATTTCCCCAAGGATGAAGTGAATCAGCTCACCGCCTTTCCCTTCTGCATGTGTTATTTTCATTTCTTTGACTGTACCCAAAATGCAGACGACAATATTCTATGTAATACATAATAAATCCCTCTTTGATGAAAACCTGAGAAAAACAGTAAAAGCCTGTCTAGGCAAGGGTTGGGGCGCTCTCCTCTTGAGAGAGGCGCCATGCCGTCCCCTTTTTCTCCCCGGGATTGCTGTTGCCTGTGCATTTGTTTTCGTCTTCAGTCACAACAGGCAGACTCTGCTGGCCGGAGTCTGCCATGATCCCAGTCTGGTTTCAACTTCACTCCCCAGCTTTCACTCTCTCCTGCTCCAAAAAATAAGTTCTGGAGATCTTGTGCACAGAATAGTGATTACAGCCAACAATACTGTGCTATAAACTTGAAAGTTGCCAAGAGACTAAACAATTAAGGGGTGTGATACAGGTGTGAGCTAACTCTACAGTGAGAATCATACTGCAATATATAATGTATCAGACTGAGATGCTGCACACCATGAACTGTGCAATGCTGTATGTCAATCCCCATCCCCCAAACAGAAGTCCACTCCCTGCCTGTGGACACGTTTTCCCCAACCTGGCCGCACCTGAGACTCACTGGGGAGCTTTCACAATGCTCCAATGCCCAGGCCCCATCTACTAATCATCAGCTCACAATTTTAAGGGCAGGACAGTACATCCATAGCCTTTAAAAGTTTAAAATCATATGCCTGTAGTTTTTAAAAAGTATAAGGACTTAGGCCCTTCATTATCTAATTGTTATTCCCAAACTCTTCTTTTTCCTGCTTGCTTCTCCTTTTTCCACACCTTTACTTGCAAAACTTTCATGTCTCTCCTCCGTCTTCAGATCCCTGATGTTTCCCCGTACTTATCAGATCAAGTTGTCCCCAAACCTCCCACAGAGGGACCATTTATCGAGAAGCATTTGTGAGGAACCTCTCCTGACCTACTTACCATCCTCAAGGAGGACACAGAGCACCTGTGTGTCTCCCTGGAGCCATCGCTTTTACTCCCCTCCCCCACCTGACTCCCCACCAGGGGAGCAACTGAAGAGGCTTAGCTGGAAGAAGACTGAGGAGGAAAAGAGAACCATCTCCAGAGCTCTGGGCCTTGTTCCCCATTTTCTCTCCGTGTGAGGTAGGTCAAGCAGGGAACCTAGGGAGGCAGCCCTGGTGTACAAAGCTGCCATGAGGACTTCTCCAGGTCCATCTTTCCAATATTCTGAGGAAAATATCTTGAAATTCAAAGGTGCATTTTTAAAAAAAAAAAAGGCAACTGGACTTTTTCTGGACTGACTGCAGAGTTGGGAGAGTAATCAGTTCCTTCCATTTGGTTAACAGGTTTATTTTCCTGGGCTCTCTATTACTTCTCAAGGGGGCGGGGTGGAGAACTTCCCAATAATGGCACTTCATGATTTATTGAATTTAGGGGTGGTGGTGGTAAAGGCAATAGGTATCCAGGAGGCTGGAACAATTCATTTAGGAAGTAAGAAATTCTCTGAAACTGGGCTTTGGATTCTTTGTGTTTCCCCAACGTGTCTTGTACCATTATTAACAAACACTCCTAAAGGTTTCCTTCACAGACTGACAAAATGTTCCTCTTCTCATCAAGGATCAGAGCCATTTTCATTATTGCCTTGGCATTCCCTCTTTATTCTGGTGAGTAAGTTTCTACTCCTAGGCAAAGTACTTTACCTATCCTAGAAAATGCTGTAATTTTGGAAAAGAGGAGCTAGTTTTATGGAGTCTGAAAACCATAAGCTAATAACATGAAACAGGGCCATGTCTCAAATGCTGTTTTAAAATTACATCAGTGGGTTGCATTTTCTCACTTCCCACATTAGAAGTTCAAACAGACTGGTAGGTTAGAATGGGTAGTAGGTTTTAGGACTTTGTTCATCTATAACTCAAGGACTTTATTTTTATTTTCCTTCTGGGGCCCAGATTCCATGAGTGTTAATGCAAAATGTGGGGAGGAATGTCTTCTAGGTTTGACATTTCTTGACAATCTGTTTTGTTGTTTGCTAGCTCTGAGTCCACTAAAGTTAATGCTTTGGACAGAGAGAGAACTAATTGATCCTTTTGCTGACAACTTATCTTCCTTTGAAGCTCAAGGTTGTCTATGAATTTCAGAATAAGGTAGTTGTGAGGTATTAGTTGGAACCCTCAAATAGGGGATAGAGTACTGATTTTTTTTAAAATTTAAGTAAATGCATGCAAAGCATCTTCTTCCTTTATACTAGAATGGCTCATTTAAAAATTTATACAAAAATATTTTCAAGCAAAGTATGAGGGATGATTAAAAATAGTTTATGACATCATTTTTCTACAGAGCAAAATTAATTTGAAAATTAAAATTTTAAAGATTTGATTCATTTTAAGAGTTTATTATTTTATGCACTTCCGGCCAAGATGGAGGCGTAGGTGAACACACTGTGCCTCCTTGCACAATGAAAATTAAAGACAACAAAGATTTAGAAACAAGAAAACAACCAAAACTGATAGAAAATTGAACTGTATGGAAGTCCAACAACCATTCATCCAGACCGGTAGGGGTGGAGTTGAGGCAGGAAAAAGTGGAGGTTGGTGGACCTGGGTGCACAGGCAGCAGCAGCTGGCAGATCCTAGGCATGCAGGCAGCAGCTAGAGGACCCCAGGCATGGGGTGGCAACAGTGCAGACCCAGGGAGGCCGCCCAAGGTGGCTGGCTGACCAGGTGGTCCCCATTCACGCGCAGATAATCCAGCCAAAGGGGAAGCGGCAGAAGGAACTGGAATCTGAGAGAGAGTAGAGCAAGTGCCATTGTTCCCTCTCAGACCCTGCCCCACATACAGCGTCACTACTCAGAAACTGGGCTGCCCTGCCCTGGGGAACACTTAAGGCTCCGCCCCTCACTACATAACAGCTGTGACCAGACCAAAAAAAAAAAAGCCCCAAAATGGCTCAAATGGGAGAACAAATCAAAGCCCCAGAGCCAATTTATCTAAGTGACCAAGAGATAGCCAACCTATCAGATGCACAGTTCAAAGCACTGGTGATCAAGGATGCTCACAGAATTGGTTGATTTTGCTCACAAATTAGATGAAAAAATGAAGGCTACAAAAGTAAAATGAAGGAACATGCACAGGGAACCAATAGTGATGGGAGGAAAACTGGGACTCAATCAATGGAGTGGACCAGAAGGAATAAACAGCCAAATAGAAAAGAAGGAAGAAACAAGAATTCAAAAGAATGAGAGGCTTAGGAACCTCCAGGACATCTTGAAACATCCCAACATCCAAATTACAGGGGTACCAGAAGGGGAAGAGGAAGAGCAACAAGTGGAAAACTTATTTGAACAAACAATAAAGGAGAATTTCCCCAATCTGGCAAAGGAAATAGACTTCCAGGAAGTCCAGAAAGCTCAGAGAGTCCCAAAGAAGGTGGGCCCAAGGAGAAACACACCAAGGCACATCATGATTACATTAGTCAAGATTAAAAATAAAGAGAGAATCTTAAAAGCAGCAAGACAAAATGAGAGAGTTACCTACAAAGGAGTTCCCATCAGACTGTCAGCTGATTTCTCAAAAGAGACCTTACAGGCAAGAAGGGGTTAGAAAGAAGTATTCCAAGTCATGAAAGGCAAGGACCTACATCCAAGATTGTTCTATCCAGCAAAGCTTTCACTTAGAATGGAAGGACAGATAGATAGAGTGCTTCTCAGATAAGGTCAAGTTAAAGGAGTTCATCATCACCAAGCCCTCATTATATGAAGTGTTAAAGAGACTTATCTAGGAAAAAGAAGATAAAAACATGTACAGTAAAATGACAGCAAACTCACAATAATTAACAACTACTCCCAAAACAAAAACAAAAGCAAACTAAGCAAATGAGTAGAACAGGAACAGAGCCACAGAAATGGAGATCACATGGAGGGTTAGCAACAGGGGAGTGGGAGGAGGAGAGAGGGGGGAAAAGGTACAGAGAACAAGTAGCATAGATGGGGGTAGAAAATAGACAGGGGGAGGGCAAGAATAGTGTGGGAAATGTAGAAGCTAAAGAACTTATGACACATGGACATGAACTAAAGGGGGGAATGTGGGTGGGAAGGGGTGTGCAGGGTGGAGGGGGATGATGGGGGAGAAATGGGACAAGTGTAATAGCATAATCAATGAAATATATTAAAAATATGAAAAAAGTTTATTATTTTTACTACTACCATAAAACTCTCAACTTATTAGTTGTAGTAAGTAGGCACTTAACATCAATTTCTGCTGCATACAGATGTAAGAACTTCTTACCAGAGACTATGTTCTTTTGTATTTTTAAAACTTACTGATCTCTGCTTTTGTTGCAGAAAGTTTCTTGACAAAACCAGCAATTTTCAGGTATCTGGTAAGTTATTAATCATTGATTTGAAAGTAGAAAAAGATAAAATTTTAACCTTATTTTTACTAAAATTTTTAACACAAAATTCACCAAACAACATGTATAAAAGAATGGTCTTCAAAAGTGAAAATACATATTTTCTTATACCAAGTTCAAGAAATAGAATCTAGCTAGCAAGGTAAAACCATTTACCATTACCTATATCATTATTCAAGATAATAATAAACATATCTTTTTACCCAAAACTGCATTAATTGGCAATCAGATGCTATTGTACACAAACACAATAAAGAGAAATGGGTGTCAGAGTAGAATTATTCAACCTTATAAAACACATGGAAAAAATGTGCCACCCAATTATCAATTTAATGTTAAAAATTAATAATATCCATATAGTCATATAGTAGAATGCCACATAGAAGTGAAAATAAATGAACTACATACAGTTCTAAATATCAGTATATATATATATAGGTCACAAAGGAATATTAAAATGCAGATCATATAAAGATACACATATTATTGCTTTTTTGTATAAATTACCAAAATATCCAAAACTATATATGAATGCATGTATAAATATGGCATCCATAAATACATATATATGTAGTAAATATACATATTGATATGCAGTGGAATTATAGATGAATACAATAAACAGATCATTCAGCTTGGTAGTTTCTTCTGATAAGGGGGGATGCAGCAGTTATGATCTAGTGGGGAAAGATCTTAGATATAGATATGGACTAGTTACATTGTAATACTTTAGACCAATTAATCACCTTTTTCTTAATAGGGAACTATCAAATATTAATAATTTTTAAAACTTTACTGTGTTGAATGTAAACAGGTGTTATCTTTGTTCCTAATACAGGTATTTACCCTATTGTGGATGTATGACATTTCATGTAAGAATGAAGCACATGTCATTAAAATGTTAATTATCTTATAAGGTTATGTTTTCTCTATTTTACAGATGGCATGTAATCTACATAGTCGTTCTCTAAAAATGTGCACCAAAGATTATTTCCCAGTCTGTGCAACCAATGGCCGCACCTATTACAACAAATGTATTTTCTGTCTCGCTCTGAAGTAAGACCACAGTAGTAGATACGTGCTCTTTCTCAGAAATGACCTACTAATTACAAAACCTTAGTATATTCATGTTGCTGATATGAATACAAGCACAGAATACACAGAAAATAACTAATGTTGCTGTAAAAGACAAAGGAACACTGTAACCTTTCCTTGAAATTCTCATTTCTGAAAGTTGTTTGCATCTGGGCTCTCAGAACATAACCATCCTGGGTATTTTACAAATATACACATCAATTAGTAATTCATAATCAATGATTGCAACCAGTATGATGTGATTCCAAAGCCCTGATGCTAAACAGATCTCGGCCGTACTCTGAGAACCTCAATGAGCACAGCCATGCTAGAGAGGAACTTCTGTCCTTGAAGATCAACTCTCTCCCCCACACTCCAGGACAACTTTCCAAACCTTTCCAAGACTGCAGAGCATCCTAGGGGATTTGCACCAAAACTCCCTTCCTTCTCTCCTTCATCCTTAAGACGTCTGTGGTCTGACAGCTCTGCCAGGCTTTCCTGCTTTATCTTCGTTTTTTTGTTTGTTTGTTTGTTTGTTTTGTTTTGTTGTGTGTGGTTTTTTTTTTTTTTTTTTTTTTTTTGTAGATGTTTCCTCTCATAAAATCTTTACATTTGAGATCCTCAATTGCCATACCTTTCACAATTCCTTATCCTCTCCTCTCTCAGGCCCGGGCAGGTCCAAGGCCCAGCACATAGTCGAGCCAGTAGGAACAGTCAAATATTCCCATAGTGGGAGGCACGAGTTGTGCAGGGCCTGGAGGCAGGGGGTCCCAGCTGCTTACAGCAGTGGAGCACTATCCCTTCATCTGCAGTAAGAAGCACTTTGCACATTTCTAGGGAGGTTAATATGTTCATGTAATAATTTTTCTTTCTCTCTTTCTTTCTCTGCAGGGAAGGTGGTGGCAAATTTGATTTGTTTCATTATGGTAAATGCTGACCTTTGATGGAGTTATATATTACTAGGGATTTACTGTGATCATATTTTGCTATGATTAGAGTTTTCACAATCAGGACATTATATTTCTACAAAATCCAGGCGAACCCTCATATTGGACACAAGATGAAATACTGGACATTCAAGATTTTTTCCAATTCTAAGATCTTGTAATTGCAGGGGTTTTATTCTCTATGTTCAGTCACTCAATGACAGTTTGAAAGAGTAATACCTTAAATGTATGTGGGCTAAGATTAAACCTAACGCAATTACAATCCTAAATATTTTGCTTAATAAAATGTTACATGATATTATCTTTATTAAAATACTTTTTATTTCTTTGGTTGAGTAGTGGGTTAATACAAATGCATACTTTTGGTAATGATAAGTAAAAAATTTGAAGAATTAATTTCCAAATATTATATTGCTTGGATATTTATAAAAAGTACAGATACATGAGATTTTCTCCTTCCTAAAGGGTCAGAAACTCCAGTTGTTGAGTTTAAGAACTAGAATTTCTAACAAGTGCATCAGATTAACATTATGATCATTAATTCTGACAATACTGATTTACTGGGGGGGGGGCAGAAATACCAAAATTTATTTATAAACAATTGTATATTTATCTTACATGTTTAAACTTGTCACCTTCAAAGTACTCTCCATCTGATGCAATATACCTATCAAGATTTTTTTTCCACTGCTCAAAAGAGGTTTTGAAGTAGTTGATTTAGATACCTTTTAGTGCTTCTGCTGTTTTTTGTTTCACCTCTTCCACACCGGAAAACGTTTCCCTTTGAAGACCTTTTTCACCCAGGGAAACAGAAAGGAGTCACTCAGAACAAGAACGGGTGAATAGAGAGAGTGGGGCGTGGGGGTCAGGCCTTTTTGGTCAAAACCTGCTGAACGCAGGTGCGCTTGTAAATCACCCATCGTGAAATGGGCAAATGCCTCAGAGTCTTCAAGAAAATTCACTTAAGCTGAACGCAACCTCTCACCACAATGCCAGCTGTACACGGATACAGATGGGCTCGTAGAACACTCATCTAGCTGGGAAGACCTGCACTATAAGGGGCCCACCCCCCAGATGATAACTCTGTTTTTTGGGGTGAGGGGGTCCTACCTCATAGACTCTTAGACCTATGACATGTCTAAAATTAAATGGATTACAGAATTTACACAAAGATAATGTTAGATTTATGAGGTTTTGGGAAAATATACTTTTTAAAATTAAAGTTTTTTTGGTGACATTAGTTAGTAAGATCATACAGTTTTCAAGTGTATATTTCTATGATACATGATCTATGTATTGTATGCCTACCACCCAAAGTCAAATAATCTTTTGTTATCATATGTTGGGCCCCTTTACTCCTTACCACCCCTGTGGAAACACAATTTTAGGCATAATTTCACTTTAGAATATTAAAGGATCATTTTCTAGACTTGAATTTGTGTTCTTTCATTAAAGTGGCTTCGAACATTGCCAGTCTCAAACTCCCTTTCTCAATCCTAGTTTCCTTCAGTGCCAAAAATTTCTGATAGGTTTGGAATGAGTCCTCAGTTCAAGTGTGGACAGTTTAAATGTTTTATCTCTAAAATTGGTGACAAACCTATGAGACAGAAATTCTTACTCATTTAAAATACATAAAATGTGCATTACAAAGTCTAGATATGGAGTCTGAGTTATTCATAGGTAGATGGGATTTGAACTGAGCCCCCAAAGCTCTTTCCACTGAACCAGTCTTGTAAAGCTGACTGATTAGTTAGGAAGAAAAATTGGTCAAATTTCTCCCTTAGTTCAAAAGCCTTCAGTATCTTTCATGTACCTATGAAGCAAAGATAAATTTATTTAACACATAATATAGGGCAATGTCCCATCTGAGGTCAACTTCAATCCCCAGCCTTTTTCCCTCTTATTCCAAAAATTCCCACCCTGTGCTCTTTCTTGGGGTTTCTCAAACCTGGTTTTCCTGCATTTAGTTCCATGCAGGAGCTTTTAAAACATATCAACACTCATTTCTTTTTCTTTTTTTTTAAATTGTTGTTCCTGTACAGTTTTCTGTCTTTTACGCCCATCCCAGCCCACCACCCCAGCCCTCCCCACCTCCCTCCCATTTCCACCCCCCTAGTTTTTGTCCATGTGTCCTTTATACTTGTTCCTGTAAACCCTTCATCTCTTAACAATTGATTCACAATCCTGACAGTGAAATGGCACATCAAAATTTCTCCAGGTGATTCTAATATTCATCTCATTTTTAAAACTACTAAGGATTTAAACCCCTGCTGAATTAACATTTCCAATCTCTTGCTTTCTGCTGATGCCCTTGTTTCTTCCCAAATCACCTGCTTGGGAAGTTTTCATACACCCTCTATTAGTATATATAACCCCTTGTCATACTTCTGGGTTTATTAGATCAAAGTGTTCCCAAGCCTCCTGCCTAAGAAGATAATTGAGAAGTATTTGTGAGGCATCTCTCATGATCTACTTAACAGCCTCCAGGCAAGACACAGAATACTTCTGTTGTCTGTGCCAGGCCATCTGTCTTACTCCAGAAAGCTCCCCACTCACATCAATAAAAGAGATTTAGCTTGATGGCTACGTACGTACAGATGAATTAAGAAATACTTGGTCTGATTCCAATATTCTCAAATTATTACTGCTTGTTTTGTGACTTAAAATGTGGTCTATCTTGAAGAATGTTCTGTGTGGACTTAGTGGAATGTGTATTCTGGTTCTTTGGGGTGGAATGTAGTAAATACATCTGTTAGGTCCTTTTAGTCTGTAGTATTGTTTAAGTCTGTTGTTTTCTTATCGATATTTTTTCTGTCTGGATGTTCTATTCATCATTGAAAGTGGAGTACTGAAATCCTTCACTATTATTTGTTGCTGTGATATACTCTGATTCCTGTCTCTTTTTATTTTGTGTCTCTTCTACAGGCACAAAGGGGCTTACATAAAAACATCTTTTAGTCATAACAATGTAATTTAAGCTGGTAATAATTTAACTCCAATCACATACAAAACCTCTAAATTTTTACTTCTCTCCACTCACACTTTGTTATTGAAGTTATAGTTTGCCCATTTACAAATTTGATTTTTTTTATTGTTGAGAAAAAACACATTTTTTATTGTTGAGTTGTAAAATTTCTTACAACTCAACAATAAAAAATGTAGAATATGTAACTCTAGAATATGTAAGAACTGTAAAAGTTCTTACATATTCTAGATACAAGTTTCTTATTAAATATATAGTTTATAAATATTTTCCCAGTGTTATAATTGTTGCTCTTTACAATTTGCTTTTATGTCCTATTGGAGAAGGAAAGTGTTACAAAAACTATATATTTAAATCATTTTTATATTTAAATATACAGTTACCTTTACTCATGTTTATTTGTAAGAATTCATGTTCCTGCTTATGTCCTCTCACTGTAGCCTGAACTCTCTTAAAATGTCTTGTAGAAAAGCCTAATAAGCAAAGGGTTCTTTTTTTTTTCCAATTCTGAGAATGTTTTAGTTCCCTTGATTTTTGAGGGATAGTTTTACAGAATATAGGACTATTAACTGACAAACTATACCTTTGCCATTTATTTTATTCTTAAAATAAGAATCATTTTACTATAGTAGCATCTCTTAGAAGTAGCAAATAGTTGGATCTTACTTTGTAAGCCATATTAATTTTTTTAATGTTAGGTAGAGTTAGGTTTATTCCTATATATCATTATTACGGACACCAATCTCAATATTACATATTATGCTATATTTTATATATTACATGTAACATATAAATATGTTATATTATATTTCCTGTGTATTTTTCCACATGATTTGTTTCTTTCATTTTTATGTTCTAAAATACTTTTGACATTTAAGAAAAGTTATCTTTTTTTCTAGCAATTAACTTTGTATTTTATACCTCCTTAGAAGCTTTTGTTCCCTGCTTTCTTATGTGTTCTTCATACATAAAAGAACTTGGAAAAAATACAGAGCTATATTATGTTTTTAGATGGAAAATAGTTGAATGTATAAAAGACAGAAATTGCGATTCTGTTAACTTGTTTGAACAATTTCATTGGACTCTTAAGGAATAATTTTGTAATTGAACAAAATGGCTCTAAGATATAAAAAATATATTACAATATATTATACATATACATATTATCCATATATATTACTCTATGTTAATATATACACATACTATAATATGTACACATACACGTTACAATATATTATTATAAAGAATAGATCTTTAAACATTTAAAAACATAATTTAAATCTAAAATTATCTGTTAATAACAGGTTGAAATTTTAAAAAATTAAATAATTCAATTGAGTCTACTGTGCTTCGAGTGTGGAAAACCTCTAAGCGGTCACGCTGTATCTAGTTCCCCAAACTCTTCTCTTTCCTGCTTTGATTCTCTTGCATTTTCTAGGTCACTTGCTTAGAAAACTTGCTCATTTCTTCTCTATCTTAGAATTTATAGCCACTCTTATCTTTTGCCTTCCCCATATTTTTGAGTTGATCATATCAGATTGTCTTCAAACTGTCTCTAGTCACGCGTGAGCTACTTTAAAGCCTCTAGGCAGAGCACAGCATATTCCTGGGCCTCACCTGCCTCGGGCCATCTTCGCACCCGACCCAGCTCCTCACTCACAGAGGTTAAAGAACTCCTCGGCTGGATCAGCGGGAGTGAGAAGAGAGGTCAAACAGGATGACCGATCTCCCTCGCTGCTAACCTTTCTCTCCACCACTTGCTCTGTGTGAGGCCGGTCCTTCGGGGAATGCAGGGAAGTAGCCCTGTTGTTCAGCATTCCTTTCAGAAATGATAGTTCCTGTTTCCCTGAGAAAAACACTGAGATTCAAAGGGAAAGGTTTTCTTCAAATACGGCAAATGTTCTCATAGGCCGACCAAAGGGTTGGGAGAGTAAATAACTCCTTCTTGGGTGTGTAAGGAGAACTTTATTTCTGTGCACTTTCTCTCAGATATTTAGAGGGACTTCTGTTCACATGTTATAAATATCTTGTTGATCCTAGGGTTGGGGAAAGAAAAAGGAACTAGTTGACCTTAATTAGGATTGTAGGTCATTGGAGCCATTCCTTTGCAAGTAGTAAATTTTAGAAAAGTGGACCAAGATTCTGTTTGTTCACTGAAAATATATTTTCTTATGTCAGTTGACAGGGCCTAGAAATGATTCAAATTCAAAAGGCTTTTTTCAGTTATTAAAAAAGAGAAGAAGATAAAGGATGTTCTGTCTTACCATTTCTATTCAATAGTTATGAAAGATCTAGCCAGTAATCCAGCAAGAAAAAAAAATAAAATTTACCAGATTGAAAGGAAAAGGCAATTCTGTCCTTATTCTCAGATAATATGATCATCTGTAGAAAATTCAATAGAGTCTACAAAAATTACTGGAAATTATAAGGTGAGTGTTGCTAGGTTTAAAAACACAAAACCAGTATACTAATATAAAATATTTTTATACAAACTAACTACCAAATATAGAAAATTAAAATGTGAAAACACTATTTATAGTGATATTGACAAAAATAATGATACAACTGACAATAGATGTAAAGTTTAACTGTACATTTATAATCATTACATGAGAGAAATTCAAGAAGACCTAAATTAATTTAGAGACATGACCTGAATTTGGTCAGAAAACACAGTATTATTAAGATGTTCATTCTCCTTCATATTAATGCATGTTTGCAATACAAGCCCTGTCATATCAATATTAAGCTAATTCTACAATTCCTATAGAAATATAAAAGATAAAATAGCCACACAAAATCTGAGAAAAAAGAACAGATTCAGAGTGCTAAGATGATCTGTTTTCAACATTTATTATAAAGATAAAATAATCAATACAGTCTCTTACTGGCCACAAGAAAAGCAGTTATATCAATGGAACTTGATGTAGATGAGAGAACAGACTCACACAACATGGACAACTGATTTTGACAAAGGCATAAAGGCAAGTGAAGAACAACTAGCTGTTCACCAAATGATGCTTGGACATTTGGATAGTCATATTCAACAAATAAACTGAAATCTGCACTTCACACCATATATCAAATGAAAAATTATATATGTGTATATATCATATATAGCTACACCTATTAATTGCTTCAGTAATTAATGACCTTCCAAAAAACCACCAGGCCCAGATGGTATCACTGATAAATTCTACCAAATTTTAAGAAAGAAATAACACAATTTTTCCACTATCTCTTTCAGAAAACAGAAGCAGAGAGAATACTTCTAAATTATTCTATGAAGCCAGCATTGCCTTAATGCGAAAACCAGATAAACTTATTACAAGAATAGAAAACAACAGAACAATATCTCTCTTAACTATAGATGCAAATATTCCCAACATTGTATTAGCAAACCGAATCCAACAATGTATAAAAAATTATACACTCTGACCAACTTAGATGTATTCCAGACATGAAAGACTAGTTCAATGTTCAAAAATCAATGTAATTCATCATATCTAGGAGTTAAAGGATAAAAATTATATGGTTATATTAATTTACATTGTAAAAGTACCTGCTTATGATAAAAACTCTTGGTAAACTAGGAGGAAAAAAGTGATCTCCTCAATTTGATACAAAACATCTATAAAAAGAACTACAACTACCAATAATACCAGTAATGAGGCAATGATGCCCTCTATCACTACTGCTATTCAGCATCTCTCTGACATTTCTAGCTAATAGAAGAAAATGAAATTTTAAAAATAAAGATTGGGAGAAAGTAACAAAACTATTATCAGCGGGTGACATGATTGGCAGTGTAGAAAATCCCCCTAAATCTAAGCCCCAAATCCCAGAATTAGGTGTGTACAATTGCAGCAAACAAGGTCAATATACAAAGTCAACTGCATTCTTACACACCAGCAATGAACAACTGAATTTTAAATTTTAAAAGGACAATATCATTTACAACAGCACCAAAAAATTAGATATTACCTAACATATATGTACAAGGTCTGTTTTACAGAAATCTACAAAAAAAATTATCAAAAGGGATCTCATTATATAGAGGGCTATACCATGTTTATTTATGGGAATATTCAATATTATTAAAATCTAAATTCTTCCCAATTTGATCTATAGGTTCCATGTGATCCCTATGAAAACCATGACAAGTAATTTTTTAGATATCTGCAGCCAGGTTCTAAGGATTTCAGAGAAAGCCAAATGCCTGGAATGGCCAACACAATAATGAAGAAGTAAAATAAAGTCATAGTTCTCACATTACCCAATATTATGATTTAATATTCTCAACAAATTTAATTTAAAGCCACCTTCTCCAAAACAGTGTAGTATTGGTGATGTAATGAGTACGTACTTCAGGGGAAGAAAATGAAATACCCAAGGCACTGCCAAAGGAATCTGGGGTCAGTCCTCAGAGTCCCCAACTGGTGAAAGATTGACAATTCAACTATACTGCTCTCCTTCCACCCAAGTGAGGATTGTAAGTATGCCTTGTCTTTTATGCTCCTGGCATCTAGTGTAACCGGAGCTTTCCCTGTTGCCATGCAAACTGGGCTGCCACCATTAAGGGTGTAGAGAAGCTGAGAACCATGTACAGATACACTCATCAAACAGACAGTGATCAGAGGTCACATTTCAGAGGTCATGAAATGTAAGACTGGACTAAAAAACATGCAAGCAGCAAAGGTAATAAAAAGGAGGAGTGGAATATTTAAACAGCAGATGAAATTATTAACAAGTAACACCACCGTATCCGGGTTGGCTAAAGTGCTAGCCCAGGCTTTAATACATTTGAGTGATCAACTAATAAGACCTACTACGCCCATATGCCAAGCTGGAGACCCCTGCTGAGACACCCAGGACCATAAAGGCATTAAATTCGCAGGAGACAGCCATTGTGATTCTCACCGTGGATCAACATGCTCTGGTGCTGGGAACACCAAGCCCATCACGCCTGGAAAAGGTGTTGTCTACTAGAATTTGCAGTGGGTGTCCTTTTGGGATACATGCATTACTTCACATCCCCTACCGGGGCCTACTCAGTCTCCACTGGGATCTTCTTGTCCTGCTGCCCAGTGGACCTGATGAAACACACAATGCCTGGAAAAGCACTGATCAAAAGGGATCTCATTAAATAGAGGAATATACCACATTTATCTATGGGAATATTCAATATTATTAAAATCTCAATTCTTCCCGATTTGATCTATAGGTTCCATGTGATCCCTATGAAAACCATAACAAGTAATTTTGTAGATATCTACAGCCAGGTTCTAAGGGTTTCAGAGGAAGCCAAATGCCTGGAATATCAAAGGCACAGTAAAATGTACACCTTCTAGGGACAGAAAAAGCATGTAAAGTTTCTCCTATGAGTTTTGAAGTATATTCTCTATTATCATATGTCTGGGGTTACCTAAAACTTCCCTTTGGATTAGGATTGGACAGCATGGAGGTTCTTCACCTGTTTTATTTTCAATCAGCAAAACACCCTCCCTTTTCTTCTCCTCATTTTTCAGGGATCTCACCTCTCAGTGCCCTAATTACATTTACACTCATATATACTCTTTTTAATCCATGGCAGTCTGTGCCCTCCTAGCTTTGTAAATGGCACGCTAAAGCCTCCAAGTTATTATCTTATTCTCCCACCTCGTCTACTAACCCTGAATCTAGCAGAGTAGTGGACAAAGGCACACCCTTGTCTAACCTCAGCACTTCTTCCTGCTTTCTAACTTGGGCTTTTGGCTGTCATTGGGCATCTGGGCCTGCCCACTGGCAGCAGCTTTTCTTTTCCCTTCTTTGCTATAGTGCACCATGGAGCAGTTTTGTAAACAGCGCATAAATCAGCAGCATTTAGGGGCCTACAAGCGTCTAACACACAGACCACCCCGGCCCACATGGAAGTCCCGATGGCCAATTCGGGATTTCTCCATTCCTTTGGTCTCCTAGCTGGGTAGCCTATGGCTAGTTTGCAACCTTCGGAGGTCCCCGGTTGAAACCCAGCATTGGCCTCCGAACCCCAAGGTCCAGGAGAAACTGAAGAGAGGCAAACCGCTCTGCGGGTGCTGGTAGCAGGTCAAAAAAGCAAAGGAATTTACCAGACTTGTCTTGGGCGCCCACAAGCCAAGAAGATCTCAGCCATGCCGACCACCAGAATCATAAAAGTTTACATGGAGGCCTAAATGGGGTTCAGCCATATACACTGTCCAGCTCATCTCAACACCTGCTCTTTCAAGGCGCTTCTAGAAAATGGCTCTGGCAGGGGAGTGGCCGATGGAACTGCGGAAGGGCTGGACCGCGGAAGGGCTTAACGCACTTTCCAGGTCAGTGGGGTGCCAGAGGAGCCTCTAGCCGCCCAGGGCCAGCTTACGGGACTACTGGAGGTACGTTCTCCTAATTTTGCTTTAAAGGGATATTGTTTTATTTAAAAGGATAATACAAGAAGGTGAAAAGAAGTACTATCTTAATTCCATCCTCTAGAGGCAATCACTTTAAATATTTTGGATTGTTATCTTCTATTCATTATTTGTCTATTCAAAAAAAATTTTGACCATGGAATATATACACAAATTTTATGTGCTTATTAGACTGCCATCTTATAATTATACAATCCATAAAGCTATCAGCCAGAATGGCTATAGTTAAAAAGATAGTAACCTAATAATTATAGCTAAGGATTTGGAAGAACTGAACTTGAAGAATTCATCCATTACTGGTGGAAATATTAGACGATATATCCTCTTTATAAGAGAATTTGGCTGGGTCTTAAATAAAAGTTTGACATAAAATTACCGTATGAACCATCTATTCGACTCCTAGGTATTTATCCAAGACAAATGAAAACGTATGTCCATTGCAACATTTTATACGAGGGCCAAAAAGTGGAAATAACCCAATGTCCATTAATTAGTGAAGAAATTAAAAAAATTATGATATCAATCAAAATGCAGTATTAATCATGATTAACAACTCATGAACTACTGATATATGCTGCGATATGGAAGAATCACAAAAACATACAAAGTGAAGGAAGCAGACCCAAAGGATGATATAGTGTTTTGTTATGTTTATATGAAGTGTCCAGAAAAGCCAAAGCAATAAAAATAAAATGTGGATTGGTGGTTGCCTGGTGCTGAGGCTTGGAAGTGGGAGTGATGACCAAAAGGTAAGAAGAGAGACTTTCACTGGATGGTATGTTTTTAAATTGAGTTGTGGTGATTATATATCTCTATATGTTGACAAAAATCATTGTATTCTACCTAAAAATGGTTATGTTTTGGATATGTAAATAGCACAATAAAGAAGTTTAGAAAGCAATAAAATAAGTTTTATGTTAAAACTTTTTCTTACTAAAATGTCATGTTTTAAATATTGTTAGGGTCCAAGTTTTTTTCTATTGAGGCTAAAATATAAAGCCAGTGTCTACTTAGCAAGATTCGTATAAGAACTAAGTTACATAACACATTGGAAGCTGTTCTCTGGGTTTTGTGGAAAGCAGCGACTCAGTGGAGAATAGT
The DNA here is from genome assembly GCA_004027475.1 of Anoura caudifer. NCBI lineage: Eukaryota > Metazoa > Chordata > Mammalia > Chiroptera > Phyllostomidae > Anoura > Anoura caudifer. The sequence goes on from PVKU01004910.1 coordinate 108,247, forward strand.
TTCCATGTTGGAATGGGCAATGATTTTAACTAGTACACCAAAAGCTCCTAGAGGGTAGTGACTTATCTACTTGTGCTTCACTTTTTCTTAGCATCTTTCCTTAGGGCATGATGCATAATAGGTTTTTATACATGTGTGATACAGATATAAAGAATATGTGTATGAATATATTAGTGCTCACTAAAAATGTTTTTAAAATTTTAATTGTGGTACATTTTACACATATGACATTTACCACCATAACCATTTTTAAGTGTGCAGTTTATTACTATTAAGAATATTATCATTATTGAACCCCAATTCCAGATCTGTTTTCATCTTGTGAAACTAAAACTTTATACATATTGAACAACTATCATCTCCTTCCCCCCTTGGCCCTAGAAACCACCATTCTACTTTCTGGCTCTATGAATTTGACCACTACTCTTGGAACCTCATATAAGTGGAATCATACAGTATTTGTCCTTTTGTGTCTGGCTTATTTCACTTAGCAGAATGTCCTTGAGTTGTGTGCATGTTGTATTGCATGTCAGAAATTCCTTCCTGTTTAAGGCTGAATGATGCTCCATTGTATGCATAAGCACATTTTGTTTACCCATTTATTTGTCAGTAGACACTTATGTTGCTTTCACCTCTTGGCTATTGTGAATAATGCTGTTATAAACAAACATCAATATGTAAATATCTCTTTGAGACCTTGCCTTCAATTCTTTTAAGAATATGCCCAAAAGTAGAATTACTGGATCACATGGTAATTCTGCTTTTAATTTTTGAGAAATCAGGGACTTCCGGCCAAGATGGAGGCATAGATAGATACACTGTGCCTCCTTGCATAACCAAAATAAGGACAACAACAATTTAAAAACAAAAAACAACCAGTACTGACAGAAATTGAACAGTATGGAAGTCCAACAACCAAGGAGTTAAAGTAGACACTTTCATCCAGACTGGTAGGAGGGGCGGAGCCAGGGAGCCGGGATGGAGAGGGGTTGAGGCAAGGAGGCAGTGGGCAGACTGAGTGAGGCAGCAGATTGTGGAGGGGCACAGCACACAAGGCAGCTGACAGGCCAGGTGGTCCCGCGTTCCTATGCAGATAAACCAGGTGAAACCAGGGAGCAAGACAGACTGTGCAACCCAGGGTCCCAGCACAGGGAAATAAAGCCTCAAAACACCAATTGAAAATACCTAAGGGGGTTGAGGTGCCAGGAGAGACTCCCAGCCTCACAGGAGAGGTCACTGGAGAGACCCACAAGGTCCCAGGATGTACACAAACCCACCCACATGGGACTCAGCACCAGAAGGGCCCACTTTGCTTGTGGGAAGTGAGGAAACTGACTGAAATCCGGCAGAGAGTGGGGTAAGTGCCACTGTTCCCTCTCAAACCCCTCCTCCACAAACAGCGTCACCACCCAGCAACTGGGTTGCCCCATCCTCGTGAACACCTAAGGCTCAGCCCCTCACTATATAACAGGCATGTCAAGATTAAAAAAAAAAAAAAGGCCTAAACGAAAGAACAGATCAAATCTCCAGAAGAAATATAACTAAGTGACTAAGAGATAGCCAACCTATTAGATGCACAGTTCAAAACACTGGTAATCAGGATGCTCACAGAATTGGTTGAATTTGGTCACAAATTAGATGAGAAAATGAAGGCTACACTAAGTGAAATAAAGGAAAATGTACAGGGAACCAATAGTGATGGGAAGGAAACTAGGACTCAAATCAATGGAGTGGACCAGAAGGAAGAAAGAAACGTCCAATCAGAAAAGAATGAAGAAACAAGAATTCAAACAAATGAGGAGGGGCTTAGGAACCTCCAGGACATCTTTAAACATTCCAACATCCGAATTATAGGGGTACCAGAAGGAGAAGAGGAAGAGCAAGAAGTGGAAAACTTATTTGAACAAACAATAAAGGAGAACTTCCCCAATCTGGCAAAGGAAATAGACTTCCAGGAAGTCTAGGAAGCTCAGAGAGTCCCAAAGAAGGTGGACCCAAGGAGGAACATACCAAGGCACATCATGATTACATAACTCAAGATTAAAAATAAAGAGAGAATCTTAAAAGCAGCAAGACAAAATGAGGGAGTTACCTACAAAGGAGTTCCCATCAGACTGTCAGCTGATTTCTCAAAAGAGACCTTCCAGGCAAGAAGGGCCTGGAAAGAAGTATTCCAAGTCATGAAAGGCAAGGACCTATATCCAAGATTGTTCTATCCAGCAAAGCTTTCATTTAGAATGGAAGGACAGATAGATAGAGTGCTTCTCAGATAGGGTCAAGTTAAAGGAGTTCATTATCACCAAGCCCTTATCATATGAAATGTTAAAAGGATTTATCTAGGAAAAAGAAGATAAAAACATGTACAGTAAAATGACGGCAAACTCACAATAATTAACAACTACTCCTAAAACAAAAACAAAAGCAAACTAAGCAAATGAGTAGAACAGGAACAGAGCCACAGAAATGGAGATCACATGGAGGGTTATCAACAGGGGAGTGGGAGGAGGAGAGAGGGGTAAAATGTACAGAGAATAAGTAGCATAGATGGTGGGTAGAAAATAGACAGGGGGAGGGTAAGAATAGAATAGTATGGGAAATGTAGAAGCCAAGAACTTACAAGTATGACACATGGACATGAACCAAAGGGGGTAAGTGTGGGTGGGAGAGGGTGTGGAGGGTGGAGGGGAGTGAAGGGGGGGAAAGTGGGACAACTGTAATAGCATAATCAATAAAATATATTAAAAATAGAAATCCCCAGTATTTTTCTATAGTGGCTGTGCCATTCTACATTCCCCAACAGTGTGCAGGGTTGCTCCACGTCTTTTGCCAGCCCTTTGCCAAGTATCTTCTGTGTTCAAAAACACAGAAACAAGTGTTTCTGGTTTTGATATGGCCATTCTATGTGTGTGAGGTGTTATCTCATTGTGATTTTTATTTGCTTCTTGAATAAATTTTTGAATACAAGATCTTTTTAAAAAATTATATTTTATTTATTATGCTATTACAGTTGTCCCATTTTTTCTCCCCTTTATCCTCCTCCCCCCTGTACCACCCCTCTCACCAGCATTCTCCCCCCTTCATGTCCCTGGGTCATACATACAAGTTCTTTGGGTCCTACTATTTCCTATACTATTCTCAACCTCCCCTTGTCTGTTGTGTACCTACTATTTATGCTGCTTTTTCCCTGTAACTTTTCCCCCATCCTCCCCCCTCTTTATGGGGAAAAAGCTCATGAAACTGGCTGACTGCATTTTTACAATGTGACTACCAAAATTTACACTCCAGTGGGTATTTTCTTTAAGAATTGATATGATATTTTAAGTAAAGAAATAGCTTCTACACAGATCACACACATCAATAAAAATGTGAAAAATATCTACCTCAAAAGAGCATGCTTGTTATAATATATATGGCAGATTGATACTTATCTTCCAGTAGTCAATCTATATTTCTGTCATTAAAATCAACCTTTAGATAAATGAGCACTTGGCCCCTCAGCTAAGCGTTGCCTCTTTTTAGTTGTGAGTTGAAAAGAAAGGGAAAAGCATTAGTCTTATGCCACAGATGGATGTCCTGGGTTGTAAAAAACAGTGTCATCTAGCATTCAGAGATCATTCACCTATCACTTACTTATGAGAAGAAAAAAGAAAATGAGAAGGTAAACTTTTCCCAAGCCTCAGAAATCTTATAGTATCTTTGAATAGGTTCTTCATTCAGTTACAGAATTTGACTTACACTTCATTGATTAATTAAAGTTCTTATTTACTAGTATTTGTGATCATAACCTTAACCTTGTGTGTTTTTTAGAATTCAATTTTCCAGACCTAGTTCCTTGAAGAATTTGATTCTTTAAGATAGAAAGAAGCCAAAGAATCTGACTTTTGTTAAATACTTAGGTTATGTATTACTTGCTCATCTTTGAAAGTATTTCTCTGACTATAGTTATCCATGTTTTAACAAAAAAAAGGCACTTTAATAAGGGTAACATCATTTGACAATTTAGTAAGTGAAATATTTATTATTTTAAATTACAATCATTTTGCTCTAACATGAAATTAAGATAGTAGTTTTTCAACCTGTCATTGAATAATCAGAGAATCAAAATCCTGAAGTCACAAGCACTTAAGAGTTGGGAAAAATCTTTGAATGCTCTATATTACATCTTCTGTCATGTAGGATTCACCTGGTCATCTTTGAATTGAAGGCTCTGACTGTGAAGACTCTGATTGTCTGTAGGATGCACCACAAAATGTGAATACAATAAGAACCATACTGATGTGCAGTCCCATCAATTGGCAGCCCCACACCTACCAAAATGTACAAAACCAAATTTCTTGTCATTTTTCCTATAGAGAAAGAAAGAAGGGGAGAAATTACAGAATTTCAAGGAAGAAATGTAGTGTATTATATTTTTTTAAATATTAAAAATGTCATTAATGAAAAAAATTGCTGAAATACAAATCAATTCTGTGGGGTTAGTTAATAGTGACATATTAATGTTAATTTCTTAATTTGGACAAGTGTGTCAGGGTTCTATAGGTATGAACCTTAGGAGAAACAGGGAAAATGATATAGAAACTTGGTACTATATTTGATATTTTTCTGTAAATCTAAAAATTTTCCAAAATAAAAATTATAACTAAAAATGTACTTTAACTCCCTGAGTAATATCACTACAGAAAGTACTTTTATTTCTACAAGTTTGACCATATGTTGCATAGTGTGGATCCATTTCTATGGTACAAAAAATGTAGATCATATGCATACAAGAAAGCACTTCTCAAAAAAGAGAACTTGAACATGGAACATGATGGAGAGATGGTGCTTGACTTTTAGAAGCAGATGAGCTCTGCTTACTCCTGAAGGCACATAACTTTTCTTACATGCTTAGTCTTCACTCTCTCTTGGAACCCACATAGAGTTCAGTGAGAAGAGATTGGAGACTGTCTTAGTGGGTCTTCAGCTGCCAATTTGCGGGGTTAAATGTGCAATGATTTTATGAGAGAAGATGAGGAGAGAGATAGAAATGCTGGCCGAACTATTAGACTGCAAACTCCTTCAAAGCGAAGGAGACAGAAAGAGAGATTGGATAGAAGTGTTGCAGAATGTCATGCTCTCCAAGAAAGATTCAGAGGCTGTCATGGTATAGGGAACCTACCCACATGGTATGGCAAATGTACCCCAGCCCCTGAATTGGAAAACTGATGGGGAGCAAGTCAGTACACAGGATCTTTCTCTCTCACTTAAAGAGTGGCCATGCCGTCCTTTTTTCTCCACAGGACTTCTGTAGTCTGTGAGAATTTTTTCATCGCAGCCACAACACACAGACCCCACGGTCCGGAGTCCACATCATCATGGATTTCAAGAGACAATGTGGGCCATCAGAGGAGTCCCTTGCTGGCATGTATGGCCCCTTTGTGATGGATTTCAGAGTGCAGTGATCAGCTTTGGTTCTTACATAATTATGCTCCCTGCAGCTAGAGGCATGCATGGGTCAATATCCTGACCACTACAGGCATCTACCATTCTGCATCTTGGCTTTGGAATCACATTATATTGATTGATAGTCTGTCATTAGTAACTCATAATTAAGTTCTATTAACTGATTTCTACATTGGCACAATTTTAAGCAAAATTATAGTGGGAGCTCAAACATAAAATTACTTTCAGAAACAAGAACTTCAGGGCAAGGGACAAGCATCATCCTTCATTTTTTACAGAGGTCTTCAGTTATTTTCTATATATGTTGTGCCTAGGTAATCAGCAACACAGATTTTGCTAGCACTTTGTTGCCACTGTATCCCTTGGAAGAGCAAATGTCTGCTGTTGTTTGCTTACATCCATTCAGTGCAGAAGAGCATTCGTTGCCATACGTTTTTGCATTGGTTGCACAGATTGGATCGAATTCCATGGAACAAGTTACTAGCTGAGTTTCTAGATATAGTTGACAGTTTGGCTGTTAAACATAGACAACACAAATGTGTCAAGGCATGAAACTTTGAATAAAATTGTATTTCATCTTAATATGAAATGCCATAAACCAAAATTGAAACAACGAAGTCTACATGTAGTTTTAAAAACTAACATTTATAGCCCAAACACCTATAAAAGTAAACCATATCCCACTTAAAAATAAAATATTATTAATATGTTTTTACAAACCTGCTATCATTTTGGGGAAGGTCATAGAACTGGCTAAATGTGCCTTGCTAATGTAGGGACCACAATCCTCACTTTCCTTGACATATTTCTCCTTCTGAACTCAAAAAGAAATTATGAAACCAAATTTTTCTAGTTATCATTCCCATCTTTATTGATTAGTGTACTTACTATATAAATATGTGTGTGTCCGTATATATTTGTGCATGTGTGTATAAACAGGTATAAATACAACTTGTTAAGTGTTGACAGTATAGATAATTTTCATAAATAAACATTTCTGTGTATATGCTTACATCAACTGCTTTTAAAAATTCTTTGTGACTAGGTTCAGTCAGATATTTAGAGCTGTTTAATTTTTTCACTTCTATGTAATATTACCCTATGCAGATATATAGAAATTATTATTTTATCGACACTTACGTGTGTATTTAGGTTGGTTCATTTTTACTCTTCTTGTGCTAATATGAACACTATAACACCCTTTGACCCTTTGCAAATGTTTGCATAAAAACAACATTTATGTCCATTTATGAAATTTTTTTTTGCAATGGGATATGCCCATTTTATGTTGTCTAGATAATGACAAATGGTTTTATAAGGCTGCTTAGCCCCTAACTCTTGATTTTAGTGTAAAAAATAACACTTTTTTTTTACTTTTTGAAAGATCCCTCTATTCTACATTTTGTTTGATGAATTTTGCTGTTCAAATTTACATATAAAAAGTTAATTGTTTATCTTTTTACACTTCCATCAATATTAGTTTACTGGAACTATGAAGTCTGAGATGATAGTTCAGATGCAAAATAATTTTCTGCAACCAATACATAAGTGAAAAAGTTAATGAAGATGAAGGAGGAGGAGAAGGAAGAGGAGGAAGTTGAAGTAGGGGGAAGGAGAGGGAGGAACAAGGGGGAAGGAAGAGAATGATGAGGAGAGGAGAGAAGAATAGAAGGAGAAAAAGGAAGAGGAAGTGGGGCAGGGTTAGGGGGAGGAAAAGAATCAAACAGAACCCATGTCTCTAGGTGAAACATAGGTAGATTGCTTCCTCAAGACTCCTGCATGTAATGAAACAAGACTTTCATGCCATTAGTAAAAGAAAAAAATTACAAAATAATATCAAATTTGAAAATACTTTAAAATTCCCAATTATTCTCCGTCTGTGAGAAATAATTTCATGTATTATTTTTTAATAATCCCTAACATCCTTCTTTGAAGATACCAGTGTTTTTCTCCTTATTTTTTGTAGATGAGATATCCTAGACAGAGAAGACAATGCTTTACAGCATGTCACTTCAATATGAAGATATCAATTATTTCTTAATTAATCAGTACTTTTAAAAATATATATTTTATTTACTTATTTTTAGAGAGAGGAGAAGGAAGGAATAAAAAGAGGGATGGAAACATCAATGTGTGAGAGAAACTAGGGACCATGTGCCCCAACTGGGGACTGGGATGGCAGCCCAGGCATGTGCCCTGAGTGGGAATCAAAATGGTGACCCTTCTCTCTGCAGGACAATGCTCAACCGGGTCATGCTATCCAGGGGTTCATCAGTACTTTGATTTGAATGTGTGTGTATATCTATCCAATACCTCACAGGTGCTTTACTCTGAAATTCATGGCCCACCTTGGGCTCTGAGAACGTTAACTTATTGCCAAGGGTGTCCATGTGCTCTCTCCTTAAACAAAGGCTTGTCTTTGGGTGCTTAGAGTGAGTGAGCAAAAAATCAGAATGTGTATCAAGCAATACCAGACCTTGCAGAAATCATTCCTCCCCACAGTTTGCATTTAACAACCATGGAATCTACCTCCAAAGTGTGGGGGTGGGGAGAATTTAAGTAATGTTCTTTACCCATATGTGAATGAAGAGCAAAAGTTCTGCTCATTCTCACCTACTGCCCTGCCTCCCCTTGTTCTAAATGGGAAATGACCAAAAGCAACCCACTAATGCAATTGTATGTTTTAATTAATTTTTAAAATTAAATTTATTGGGGTGAAATTGGTTAATACAATTATATATGTTTAGAATCTACAATTCTATGATACATCATCTGTGTATTGCATTGTGCGCCCAGGACCCGAAGTCAAATCTTCTTCCATCACCAGATATTTGACCCTCTTTTCCCCCTTATTACCCGAAGCCCTCTTCCCTCTGATAATCACCACACTGTTTATCTGTGTCTATGAGTTTTTGTCAGTTTCTTTGTCTCATTTGTTCATTTGTCGCTTGCAGTTTTACATTCCACATCTGAATGAAATCATAATGTTCTTGACTTTTTCAGTCTGACTTAAAGGGCCTTTGTAATATACCCTGTTTGCTTTAACAGTTGAAGTTTTACAAACCTGGTGGCATAAAGCTCCTTTATTCCTAGATGACAGCCGTCATCTCCTGAATGTTCTGAGATGTGAAATGTTTCACCTCAGGCTGGAAAAGGTACTCACCAGAATAAAGAGGAAATGCCAAGGCAATGAGGAACATAGTTTTGCTCCACGATGAGAAGAAAGACATTTTGTCAAGTCTGTGGAAGGAACCTTTGGCATGTTTCCATCACATGGCAGAGGTGCACATTTTCCATCTCCTAAGGAAAGTTTCTAATTGGTAAAGAAACCCCTCTGCCCCTTTGAGTCTTCATGAAGGTGGACTATACTCTCTTTGCTTCCCACAACTCTCAGATTCAATGGGGCAGATATATGAATAGCAGGCCTCCTAGAGATGTGAGTGCAATCCCAAGACAAGTCCTCTCAGCACACTTAAGAAGGAGCTGTTCATTCCCACCCCTTGGCTCAGCCCGCAGAGGCCTGACTCCATTTGAGGAAATGTGCACATTGGATTCTCTGTTCTTTCTCAGAGTATAGAAGCATTTCAGGAAGGGCTGGGCTGGAGCAGTCCTCACAGCAGCGCAGCATGCCCAGGCCACCCCACGGCTTCCCCACCTGACCTACCTGAACCAGACAGGGCAGTGGAGACGGTGGCCAACAGCTCAAGAGACTGTGCCTGTTCTGTTCACCTTTCCTCCTCAGCCACCTCCATCTGCTGAGCAGTCTCCTTTATCTGCCCGCTGGTGAGCAGCTTAATGGGGCGAAACAGATGGCTTAAGGCAGATAAGACCCTGAAGTATTTTGTATTCTGTACCACAAACTATCTCAATAGGTCTTCAGCAGGGGGTTTGGGCCAATTTGATCTGGTGAACGCAAAGTATGAGCATGGGAAAAAGTAATAAGAATAATTATAGACTCTAAGATAGAGCAAACATATGTAAGCCTTCCAAGCTATTGAGTTGGAAAGGGCAAGAGAATCAAAACTAGCCAAAAAGAGTTTTATGAAATGTAATTTGGCCCATGCCTAGACCCCTTAGTAGTTTGTAACACTAGAGCACAGTAGACTCAACTGGAGATTTGCTTTAAATTTAAACTCTCCTTAAACTTTAAATTTAAACTTTTTATTATGCAATATTTGTAGATTCTCATACCATTGTAAGAAACTAATAGAGTTCAGCTGAATCTTTTAACTAGTTTCTGCCAATGGGAACATCTTGTAAAACTATAGTACACATTTCCCAAGCGGGATTTGACATTGGCTAGAGACCTTTTATCACTGTCAGGTGTCACATTCAAGATTGTGAATCAATTGTTTATAAATGAGCTATGTTTATGAGGAGTATCTGGACAACCAGCTCTGGAACCCAGACTAGAGGATAGGATGTGAATAGCAGAAACAGGAGAGACCTTATTGTTTTAATCATTTTCGACATACACGTATATCCAATCATCACATTGTCTACCTTAAATTTGTACAATATTTTATGTCAATTATATCTCAATAAAACTGGGAAAAATAAAGAAGGCTCATGGGAGTGAGGGTGAGGCCACCTGGGGCAATGCCTTAAATTACATGTCTCCCTAACTAACTAATCTGATTTCTGAAAAGTCTGATTTCTGAAAAGACTTTGGCAGTTGAAATACCTGTATCCAAATCCCATTTGCCACCGAGTAACCTTGGCACAATATTTAGATTGTCTAATAAGCAAATTCTTTATTTTGAATAGGTGAGCAAAAATTCCTGTCTCTTAGATGTTAGGGATAAAATAAAATATTTAGACAGTCTTCATTCAGGATGAGTGTTAGACTTACATTTGCCATCATAATCTAACCTGCCTTTTATAGCAGTGGAAAAAGCTAGGATTCAGGTAGGGAACTTTGAGTGTAGCACTATTCAATTACAATTTAGCAGAAGAACACAAAATCTGGTGAGTGCAGGAATTGCTCCATTATTATGGTTTCTCACAGTAACTCTTTGCATTATTTACATAGAGACCATGGGAGGCACCTGCGGCAAATCAGTCCTTCTCGTGCAGGATGTTTGAGGGAAAGTCAGCTGAAGCCTGGAGTTGAAATTATTGTGAAGCCTTCTATGTCTCATATACTCAACTTCTCCATACATACGTATTTATTTATCAGCAGATATCAGGAGCAGGAGAGACTGACTACCTGTCAATCACAGCAGACTATAAGATTTTGGTGTTTTGTTTTGTTTTTTTATTGGCCAGTAAAGGGAAACTTAGATGTATGAATTAAAAGTTTCATGAAGAAAGAAAAAGAATATATTCTTTAATTTTCACTAGAGGTGAGGTAAGGTAAGCGGAAGACTGTGTCTTTAACATAATATTAATACTAAAAGAGATAGAGAGGAAGAGAGAGAGAAAAAATGGAAAGTAAGAACAGTGTTTATGGTCCTCAGTGTTGCTGCCCCGTACGTTGTGGGCAAAGAAACCCATCATTTTGGGCAATAACAGGAAGGAGCTACCTGAATTTAACCTAAGCATGTAAAATACCAACTAAGACTTGGATGCAACATTTTCCCAGGTGGCTGAATAATGTGGGCTTTTTGTTTTGTTTTGGGGGGTTTTTTGAAACTTTTTTGATACTTTGAAGAAAAGGATTTAAAAAGTCCACATTGCCCAGTATTTCAAAGGAGTCTAAAGTCTTCCAGTCTGCCTCCTGTCTCAGAAGAGACCAAATTTGTTTGGTGTCTTATTCTATGCTATAAGGAGGCTCAGGCAATGATCAATACAAATGTATCCAGGTCAGACCAGTGAAGTTCAAAACGAGAAAACTCTAAAATGCATCATTTCAAGGACATAATATAAAAGAATCACGTCACTGAACATAGTATGCCACCGTTTTACATTAAAAATTCAACTTTGTTAAATAATCTCAGAAATAACTTTGATAGTAAGAATTAAGCGAAAACTTTCATGATTGGACAGCTATTACATTTCCTTCTCCTTAGGTTTAATTACTTACTTTGTTAGATACCCCAGCTTTTCTCTACACTTTGATCTCGACCATGTGCCCTATTCCATTGTCTGTTTTCCTGCTACACTTACTGTGTTGGATCCGTGTATTCCAAATATAAATTACTGTCTAAATTCCCTACTGCTGAACAGAGCTCCCTTGGATATAAAAGTACTTGCATTCACCACTGACTTCTGTTCAGTATCTCTGATGTCATTTTTATTAAACCATTTTTTTTACTAGCTCTGATCTCACAATCATATTGGGTTTTCTTCCTATTCTTGAGACCCATGTTGCTAATCAACATGATAAATATCCTAGTGAGATCTTTCTAATCATCTAGGTTTTAGACTATGCCAGACTTAAATCACAATTCAGGTGGATACATTGAATTTCTACATTTCAGTATCTGTAGATTAATGGTTTTAAAATCTATCTGTGCTTATCCCTTTAAGAATCTAATGAAAGCTTTGGACACCCTAAGGAAAAGTACACAGAGAATTTATTTTGCCTATGGTTCCAGAATATTCTGAAGCCAATCAATGCATCCTTAAAAAAAAATCTTAAATGAGTTTCAAATCAAGTGTCCGGAGCCTCCCTGGAATGTGGTTTAAACTGTAGTTTGTTACCAGACCTACAGTGTATGTATTTCTAAAGTGGGGAGCCTTTTTTTTTAATGTGCAATTCTGACATTTTTATATCCATAGAGTTTACAAATTGTACTATAGGTCCTGAAGTATTAGTTGCTTTGGACAGATAGATCACAGATACAAAGTTTGTGGAAGTCTTGAAAATAAATAATCCCAGAAATCAGAAGCAACTGTGGAACTGACTTTATTCACAGTGAAACAATCTTGAAAATAATGTAGGATCCATCATATCTGTTAGACTCATGCTGACCTCAACAGAACTCCCAGGAAATCCACTGTTTAAAGAGAATTGAAAGTGAATTTTCAGGCTCCAGGCAATTTGGTTGCTGTAAATGCTTAGCATCTTCCTTCATGAGCCAGAGTCAGGTCTCCATCACTCAACCTTGAAAAAAGTTATTGAAAGAAATCAAGGACCAAATAATTGTGGCACCACTGAAGAGAGAAAATGTGATTATTTGAAAATCATGTGGGGAAAAGCAGGCCGGGGCTCTGGATTGCCTGTTTTATATTGACTGTTCTGAGAATTTGTGAACTTTGTGCCAGCCCTTTCAGGTCCCTGGACCAGGTGCTTTATCTGTGAAAGTGGCGAAAGGGTGCCTAACTTTCCTTTCAGCTCTAACTGTTATGACTATAGGGGACACTTGCATTTAACATTTATTTATTTCTATAATAATTACTTACCAAGCACTTAATAAACTATGGAACTATCAAAAACAGGAGAGGTATGAGTTTACCTTATTCCTACCTTCACAGATAAACACAGAAAATAAATGTTCATTTATTTTGAAAGCTGAGATATCTAACTTTTTCTTAGCTACATATTCTAATTTTAAACAGCCTTACAATCACCTTTTTTTGTAGGTAAATAAAGTGTAATTCTTATAGGTTGGCATGGCTTACCAAAACCAACCTTTAATTTTGTTCTTTAAATTTAAAATACACCTTAGTAGTTTACAATTAGGGATCCTTGGGACTCAAAGTCCCCTTTATCGATACTCTAATATATTTTATTTTATTTGTTTGCTGTTCTTTTTTTAAATTGCAAAAAATGAAAGCTCCATGGAAGCAGGGAACTCTCTGTATTTTGCTCATTATCTTATCGCTAGTGCTTAGAGCAATGCCTGGTACATAGTGGATATTTAATAAATATTTGCTAAATGAATGACTCAATAATAAATACAAGAAGCTGAATATAAACATATCCTTAGGACAAACACCCACGGCACTATTAGGAGGAAACTGCAAAGGCACAGAGAAAAATGTTCTGTATTCCCTTAAGTTAGAATACTACTTTCTGATCCAAAGAAACATCAAGTCCTCTTACCTTTTTGCTTCATTAAATAAACAGTGGTTACCATAGGTTTTCCCATCAGAACCACAAAGTGGTTTGTAGATAGAGTTACATTCTATCTTTCCAGTTGAGTTTTTGCTGTTGGTGGTGCCAGTCTGTGGTAACATGAAAGACCATTGGATAAAAATATGGGGGACTCAATTTAATTCTGATATCGTAAGAAACATTTATTGCTCATTAACTATTGATTAAGCATTATACTAAAATAATTATGTTGTTGATCCTTTGTATTTTCACTTAATCTATGCAACAATACAAGAGTATAAATCTGCCCCATTGTATAGTCACAGGCATACAGTGTATTGAAGTGATAAACCCAAGACCATATATGGATTAAATACCCAACCTGGGATTCAAACCCTGAGTTATCTGACTCTGGAGCCCCTGCTTTATTACATGTTAGAATGCCTTTACTTTAACTTTCTAGACAAGCCTTCTCCTACCTGAGAAATGATAATTAGGGAAAAATAATACTGGCAAATACAAAACACATATGACCATATTTATTGTACCTTCCTTCTTTCTTGTTTCATGAAAGAAAATGAGGTAGGAGGTAGACTTATGCAGAGTCAGTTAAGTAGTACCTGAAGGATTTCCTCAGAATCAAGTTCTAGAATGACAGCAGCCTTTGAACAGAAAGAAGCTTTGACTAGCAGATGGGAACAGAAACACTAAATGCCCTGGGGAAGACCTACAACAGGAAAGTTAATCTTCTTAGAGGCAAGGAAGATGAACAAATATCTTGGTCTTTTCCATTGGTTTAGAGTTGACCACCTTCTTCACATCAATCCATTACTTTTATTTCCACATACTCTGTTAAGTGACAATCTAAACACTTAGAGACCTTCCAGTGGTGGCATTAAGGTCTGAATGGCAGGAATGTCTGTGGGAGATTGTTACTTTATGCAAGCCAAGACATAAAGACCAAGAGGGACAGGCAGCTTTAATTTCAAATGGAGTTGAAGAATGATCAGTTATGAGATAAAAATGAAGTTTCATTAAGATAATGAGATGGAGGTAGTGTTCTAGAAAACTCTTTTGGGTGTATTAAGTGAAGTGTCCAGAGTCATTGTCAAATGGCATTAGGAGGCTGGCAGTTGAGAGAGACTGGCAGTGAAGTCAGAGCACAGCAGAACTCAGAAGGCAATACAGGTGTCATAGATGTGCACCTGTTTGCATGATGGCTCCTACATGTTAGACATTCATCTACTTATCTGACAAGTAGTTCAAGAGAACCCATCCTATGCCTATGTTCTTCTAGCATTTGGGGATACAAGTTTGGAAAGAAATGGTACTTTTTAAAAGAGTTTATGCTAACTGAGTGGGCAGTCAATTACCAAACAATAAGGTACACACCACGATAAAGGATATCATTAGTAATAGGAATACATTTGTAGAGAATCAAAGGATTCTATACAATGCATACAATAAGTGAGAAAGATTGGCATGATATGTCCGATCATGTCCAGTTATAAACAGGGTGTTCAATGTTGAAAACTCTTAAATGCCATGCTCAGGGGGTTGGAATTTATCTTCTAGGTAGTGTGGCACCACTGAAGAAGTTTCAGCAGAAGAGTGATACATCAGATCAGATTTGTGATTAGGAGTACCACCAGAGTGCTTTGTAGATTATGGATGGGATGGAAATGAGCATGAAAAGTTGAATCTGGTAGAAATGAGGGTCAATTAATGAGGGTTTGAGCTAGTCCAGTATAGGTAGAAAGACTTGAGTGGAAAGAGTAGAAGGACATGAGATGTCTAACGGAAGACTATGACACTCACTAATTAATGATCATAGGTGTACACAAAAATAACCATCTCCAAAATCCCTCTCCTTTTGTTGAATCAGGGTCATTGCAAAGTGCTTGCCATTAGTACAGTGTATTCTGTTAACCACTTCAAAACTGGGAAAATAGAATGGCTATTTGATTGAAGATAAGTTGACTGAAGAAATTAACACAAACCTGACTTTCCATATTGCCATTGAAAGGTTTGCCTACAGTTTTTCTTTCTTCTTGATTGTAAAAAGACCTTGGTTTTCTTTGTTGGTTAGATGATCCCAGCCTCCCTTGCTGGCTAGAAGATCCTGGTTTTCCTTGCTGGCTAGCTGACCCTGCACCTCCTTGCTGGCCAGAAAATTCTGACTTTTCTTGCTGGCTGGAAGTTCCCAGTTGTCCTTGCTGGCTAAATGACTCTAAACCCCCTTGCTGGTGGGAAGATGCTGGCTTCCCTTGCTGGCTAAAAGATTCTGGTTTTCCTTGCTGGCTAGCTGATCCTGAACCTCCTTGCTGGCTGGAAGATGCTGGCTTCCCTTGCTGGCTAAAAGATCCTGGTTTTCCTTGCTGGCTAGCTGATCCTGAACCTCCTTGCTGGCTGGAAGATGCTGGCTTCCCTTGCTGGCTAGAAGATCCTGGTTTTCCTTGCTGGCTAGCTGATCCTGAACCTCCTTGCTGGCTGGAAGATGCTGGCTTCCCTTGCTGGCTAGAAGATCCTGGTTTTCCCTGCTGGTTAGCTGATCCTGGCTTTTGCTGCTGGCCGGAAGATCCTGACTTTTCTTGCTGGCTGGAATATCCCAGTTTTCTTCGCTGGCCAAACGACCCTAAACCCCCTTGCTGACTAGAAGATCTTGGTTTTCCTTGCTGGCTAGATGACCCAGAAACTCCTTGCTGGGTAGCAGACCCTGGCTTTAGTTGCTGGCTGGAAGATCCTGACTTTTCTTGTTGGTTGGAAGATCCCAGTTGTCCTTGCTCATTAGCATTTCCTGAACTACCTTTTTGGTTAGATTGTCCTGAATGCCCTTGCAGACCCCCAGCCTGATTTAAAACTCCTGGCTTCCCTTGTTGATTAAAACTCCCTGGTTTCCCTGGCTGGTTAGAATACCCTGGTTGTCCTTGCAGGATAAAAACCTCTGGTTTTCTTTGTGTGTTGCCACCTTGTTGCTTATTAGATTCCTTTTGTCCTCCTTGAGCATTAGCTTCATTTTTTTCCTTGAACATAAATGCAAGTTCTGGAGCCTCTTCTAGTTTAATAACACTTGTCTTCAAAGTCTGGGTTGAAGAGACTGGAATGATACCATAAGCACAAAAATAAAAATAAAGTTATTTAACTTCAAGAAGTTAAAATCATCAGCATTCATCCCAAGATATAGTTTGTACTTAATGCTTCTTTGATATTTTTTAACCAAAACTCAAGAACAGAATCTTATCATTACAACTCATAACTTGAATATTTTGGTTCTTCCATTTCTTTCTTGACCATATTACCTGGTTTCCCAAAAGCATGGGGTCAAGACAGCTTGTCCCATTTCTAAATCACAGTGTGAATTGTCTGAACTAGGCCTTCATACTATTCCAAGCTCCTTTTAATGATTTTCTCATTAATTAAACAGACTCTGATTCAAACACCTTTTGAAAACTTCCTCCATATCACAGAACCATTTCCCATATTCCCAGCATCACCTTACTGAAAATGTCATGAACTTCCTAGATGTAAAAGCTCTCAGGCATGAGCCCTCCTTTCATATTCTCTCCATCTTTATTTTTGCCTTCCATAGATATAGTCTTTCCCCTGTACCCCATTCTAAAGACATGGTGTTCCTTCCTGAGAACATACTTTCCTTTTTAATCGGTGTATGTCCACCATTTCCCATAAAGACTTCAGTATCAATCAATCAATCATACCTTTCCTTTTGTATTTTTCTCTTCTGATTTTACAAACTCTAAACACATGCTAGGCATTGCTAGGTATTGTAATCAGGCGTTCCTGATTCCTCACTCTTATTTACCCTCCAAATCTATATAACCACTACATGTGTTATTAATGTACTTTCTTTCAGCAACAAATGCCTGCTGAATGCATACTAAATGTTACCTAGCAAGATGCTGAAGTACACAAGAGATATGGTACCTGCCATCATGAAACATACATGTTTTAGTAGGGAACTTTATATGTACACATTTTTGCATATAAATATATTTTTACATATATATATTTCTCTTCCCTTCTCCCACCTTATCGCTTAGCTCTCTATTATTACTTCTTAACTCTATTACTTTTACAGCTCCCTAAGTGGCATCTCTGTACAACTTTCCTCATATCTAATTCATTTTCAATATCACTACAGGCTGATAGTTCTTAACGGAATGGGTTCGATCACCCCTGTACTCCAAACCTGAAAACAACTGCAATGCTCAAAATGAGAAGAGAACCACTACTTCTTGTATTCCAGCTATAAGCCACTGAAGGTCATAGGCACTTTACTTTCATTACTTCCTTTCACATGTGTAGGAAAAGAATGGTCAAGCAGGAGATCATAATTTGGAGATAAGTTGGAATAGGTTTCATTTATCCTAATTTATTGTCTTGAGAAATGTATTATCTGTGCCATTTATATCTTGAGAAATTTACAGTGCTGGCTGGACGACCCTACTATATGAGGTAAGGAATGGAGAGAAGTATGTTGGGTAATTGGCACCGAAGAAGAACGCAAGTAATGGTGGCTGATGCTAACATACACAACATGCACGTGATTCCTATAACCACGTGTAGAAGTGTGTAATTATTTCCATTCTGCAAATTAGAAAAATGAGGCTAAAATAAGTTGAATAAATTACCCCCAAAATATAAGTAGAACATTGAAAAGCCAGGAGTTGAACCATTTTCTATTTGACCATGCAGTACTGGATCCTCACACAAAATCATATCTTTTATGGAACATAACAAATAGTCACAAACTCTCATAATCCTTTTAGACTGAACTTTCTTTCCAGTCTAAAGTCTTACTTTTCCCACTCACTTATCTCTGTTTCCCTTCAGGCACACCAAATTATCCACTGTTGTAGCACCTGATCACTATTTTTATGCCCCTGGTCTGTACGTTATCTAAAATTACCTTGTCCCATTTGAAAAAAATTTCTGATGAAGTATTTCTAATCACTGAGTATTTCTATTTCTTTACTTCAAGAGTTGGAAGAGAAGTCATTGAATGTAACTTTTCTTACCTGAGAACATGGCCAAGAACATGAAGGGAAGGAAAAGGAAAGCCTTCATGTCACAGACAGTTGTTTCAGACTCAGCTGAGTTGGATGGAGCCAAGGGCCACTCTTCAGTAGATACTGTCTGAATGAACATGTTGATCACAACCATGTTATATATTTGAAAAATCCTCCACCCTAATTGCTAAACACAGTCATCGTGTTAAAAAAAATTACAGGGCAACTTTTGCAGACTGGGAAGGTGTTGCATCTTGAGTGGATTGTCATTTTTAAAATTAGCTTCACGCCCAACTCCCATTAATATCCAAACTTTAATATGCTTCTATTGGGTACATTCTTCACAGAAAAAAATTACAATGGAGAAACTCCTCTGGGCAAGTAAATTCACTGTTCACTTTTTTTATTGTTAAGAGAAGACTTATGTTCAGTCAGTAATCTTATTGACCCTGTAAGGTTGTATGTCCATAATAGACATTCCCATGACCTTTCCCTGCAAATAAATTATGTGCCAATTACTTACCTCAAATTATGTTTTAAAAGCAAGTAAAGCTACATTGAGTATTGGGCATTTGTAAGTGATGAATACCTCCAGTGGGGGATGATGATGGGTAAAGTAGTTTTATGAGGTAACAGGAGACAATAGATTTCATGTGTGAGAATAACATTACACTCTTGGCCTTCTTGCCTCAAGCTGTTATGCCAAACAGAAGCTCATGTGAAAATCACCTTGGGATATTTAGTCAGTCATAAACTCAATGTTATAAAGCACTGGAATATTGCGTTCAAGATTGGCTATCCCATATAAGAAAAACCTGAATTAATTGAAGCATGTCTAAAAGAAAGTGACTTTGATAAAGTGAGGTCTAGAGACCACAGAGCAAAAAATTCATTGATGGCAGTGAGAAAAATAAGCTTGAATAAAAACAGAATTAGCAGTGAAATTGACATTGCAGCCATCATCTGAAGGGCACTTGTGCGGAGAAAGAAGGCAGAATTTGATCAGCGTAGTACTGGATGACAGAACTCTTCCGATATAGGTGCAGGATAAACATTTTTGAATTCTAAAGAAAATTTCAGCCTCAGAAAGGGAGATGAACAAGATTATTTTTACAATCCCTTACAATTTTAAGATCCCCAGATTTAGGGTTTGTGGATTGTGTTTGCTTTTTATGTTAGCCTATTTAGAAGGGCAATATTTTTAAATGATAAATGATTTCTTTTAAGCAAGCCAACCATTTTAAGGCACCAATAGAGACATATGAAAAAAAATTATAGTAAGAAGGCAACCTTTTTCCCCTACATAATTATTCTCTATACTTACTTACTAGAATTCATATGAATGTACGTATGTATATGTACACATAAATGTATATATTAATATATGTCCCATATAATGTACCTCATATAACTTATTCCATATTATACATAAATTTATTAAAGGTCAAATGATTTTTACCAAAATTTCATTTTGAAAAGTTTCAAAATATAGACAAATTGAAATAACTGTATAGTAAAAATCCATGGGCAGACCACCAGAATTCTTCAACTAATATTTTGATACATTTGCCCAACTCCGTATTTGTCAAAATGGGTAAATATGATACCAGTTAATTTCATATCCAGAAACTCATCTATAACATTCAATGCAGTGAATTCCTGAATATCAACAAATAGACCACAATAGCTGCATTTGAATTTTTCCAAAACAAATACTTCTTAAACACTTAGCACCATCATCTTTTAGCCATGCTTTTTCTATCTCCAGTGTTATTATGTTTTGAGGCATAATATTTGTTTTTTGTGACAATTATGACTGAGCGCCTTGTATGTGAGGATATTGCAGTGAGAAGATAAAGTCTCAAGCCCACAGGCGACCTCAGTGACTATTGTTGCATTGAGTAAGGCAATGCACTCTCGCTTTATATGCTTATTTTTCAAACCATTCCAGAGGTCCTGTCTAATAATTGCTTTTAATTTTCCAATACTCTTAAAAGGAATATTTAATTTCTCCTTTAATGAGAATTCTCCCACTTTTAGAATTATCTTCCATTATTGTCTTCCTTTACATTTGGGAGTAAGGTCAAAATTCTGCCCTGGAGTAGACCCAGAAAAGGCTAATCCCAGCCACTTATTAGAGGAAGGGAGAGGCTGTCTCATGTATCCTGGAGTGGGATTCAAGGTCAAGGCTATTCCTTTTTTTATTTTATTTTATTTATTTATTCTTAGGAGAAGAGAGGGAGAAAGAGAGAGAGAAATATCAATGTTTGGTTGCCTCTCACATGGTCCCCACTGAGGACCTGGCCTGCAACTCAGGCATGTGCCCTGATGGAATTGAACCAGTGACCCTTTGATTTGCAGTCTGCATTCAATCCACTGAGGTGCAGCAGCCAGGTGGTCAAAGCTATTCTTATAGGAGTCATCATATTTGGGTGGAAATAACAACAATAATGATGTCAAATGACCTGAGGTGTTTGGCTCCCTTCTTTTTTTAGCTATGTGATCTTATGCTAGCTAATCTCGTTCTCTCTCTCCCCCAATCCCCTTTCTCTCTCCATCTGCCTTTTATTTCTTCCGTTTCTCTTTTCTCTTATTTCTAGAATTATGATAATACCCCACTGCAGGAGTCAAATTTTGCTAAGAGTTTTGTGGTTTGGTGGAAAAGTTCATCACTGCAGTTTAATCATCTTGTTTCTGATGGTGACCTATTTTATAGTGTCCTGGGTCCAGTTATCTGATTCTGCGTCAACAAGCCATTATTCATGCAGCTAAAGGGTGGGGAACTTTGAACTCCCTATGTGCTTTCTCCTGCTGGATACTCTAGCCACTATTTTCCTTTAATTCCTCCTCAGAGGAGGGGGGAATAGCACCTGTCAAGTTCTGTTCTTTGAACCTCAGGAGGTGTGTGAAGACTGAGCATAGTAAAAGCTGGAAGACTTCAGTTATATAGCATTCATTAGGCTGGCTATTCAGGCTTAAACATAAATAAATTGGATTGAATCCAGCAGACAAATTGAATGTTTGGTCTGGTCTTTTAAGTGCATATCGCATGGAAGAAAATGTCTTTTAAATTCAGTGTCACGTTGACAGTACTGTCAGAGGGGGACTTGTCGGCTCTCAGCAAGTCTCAGTAAATACTTCACAATTCTCTTAAGAATAGGTCCAAGGTCAAGCACTCGGTAATATCTCCCTAACTTAAGGCCTTTTGCCCTTTCTTGGTTGACTGACTTATTTGATCATTTCACCCCACCTTCACTCCCATGAAGCCATTAATTTCAGAACACAGAGTCCTGCTGGATGGCAGATGTGTGAGATAGAATCTTGGGTAACTTCTTTTCCATTTTGGGCCTAAATTTTTTCATTCAGCATGCAAAATTTCAATGCAAACTGAAATTCAAATGTATTTGGTTTCATCATTGTTTATTAAGATGATGCAGGTATTTGACACACATATTTAAGTGTTCCATTAGGGTTGGCTATTGTTATAATACTTATGTAAGCATTTGGGACAAGAAACTTGACCTCTGCCACCTTCACTTTAGTTAAATACACAGGTGGTGATTACGGAACAATACAATACTAAATAGAGCATGATTATAATAGTCATGGACTAAATTGGCTGTAATAAGCATCTATTGACTTATTCCTGAGACTTTCATTATGTGGAAATCTTTGATGTGCAAGTTTACAAATTCTAAGGGAAAAAAATCTGCAATAGAATCTCTTAGCCCCAAATTAACCTCCTTATCACCACCCCCATAAATAATTGCAGTACCTCTTTTTAAAACTTATCTTCAAACTTATGAGAAAACAAGTTACACAGTTTGGTCCCATGTTGATCATCAGATTTATTATTTTTAGCCATTCAAGTCCACACATGCTGTAAACTGCTTTCTCAAACCTTACTTCCAGTTGCCTTCCATAAAATGTTCGCTTATAATCAGTCTTACAATTATGAAGGAGTGTATCTTTAGAATATACAGAAATCAATACCAACAAACCCTCAATCTCTCTTTATGCAATTTATTCCTCTCCTACAGAAGAGTCCATTTCCCCTACCCTTGACTCTGAGTTAGTCATGTGACTTTCTTTGATCAATAGAATGCAGTGGATGTGACAACATTCCATTTTTAGGACTAAGCCTTAAAAGCCTGGAAGTGTTGGATGAGAGACTATGGAAAGGGAAGGGGGAGAGAAATAGAAACAAAGAAAGAGAGAGACAGAGAGACAAAAGAGAAACCTCTCTAGCAACTTTGCTGAAACATCAGCTATGAGACTGAAGTCCTTATGGATCCTAATAGAGCCACCCAGCCAGCACAACATGAGCAGAGGCAGACCACTTCTTCAGAGCCTGCACACATTGCAGAATTGTGGGTAGATGCATGATTTGTTACGCAACAGTAGGTATTGTTGATAAGACAATGATTACTTTTCCACATTGAATTAACACCTCATGATAACTATAATAGCTACCATTTATGGAGGCATTTAAAATGCATTATCTCCTTGAATACTTAAAACACTACTTTGGTAACAATAAATATTTGATGAGTTAACTGGAGCACAAGGTTGTTAAATAACTTATTTTTACACAGTTAACCTTAGTAGAGATATTTTGACTTATTTAAGGAACTCCACTCCTGACTATCCATAAGCATGGAATACCCTTCCTAGAAATAAAGACTTGGAAAATAAACATTTGGTTAAGAGATCAGTTTATGAATCCCTTAGCTGAAAATCAGTTGGTCTTTGATAGTATAGAACTAAGATTCTAGTGTAAATCAAGGCTGAAAATAGATCTTGGTCCAGACACATGGAGATGATTTTTGAGACTCCCCTAGTATATACTGGGTCATACCTCACAAGTTAATTTTAAGTTAACAAGCCTACACCTCTGATAACAAGGTCAAGTTCTTGCTCAGGAGGGTTATAAGAAACTCTACCAGCCTGTGGCTTAGTGATTTATTTTTTTAGCATAGTCATTTTAAATTTGAGATAGATGATTCCACTAGTCAAATAGAACTAATTTTTTGTCTGCTTTTTTTAGTGTTTTATTGTTTATGCTGTTACAGTTATTCCAATAATTTCCTTCTTTGCCCATCTCTACCCAGCCCACCCCCCACTTCCTTAGTAAATTCCCATGCCATTGTCCATGTCAATGGGTCCCTCACATATGTTCCTTGCCTAATCCCTTTACTTTTTTTTAAGCAGTCCCCACCTCCCTCCTTCCATCTTACCATTGTCAGTCTATTACATGGTTGTATGCCTCCAGTTCTATTTTGCTCATTAATTTATTTTATTCATTAGATTCCTCTTGTAAGTGAGACCATATGGTATTTGTCTTTCACTGACTGACTTATTTCACTTAGCATGATAGTGGAACTAAATTTTATGTGCCTGTAGACACATTTCTTGAAGAGCAAGTTCAGGGATACTATTGTATTTTTAAAATATTTATAACCATAACCAAACCAACCAAACTAATCAGTTCTATAATCTACTGATTTGGAGTTTGCAAAAAGAAACCAGTTTTTCTTGAATAAAATCTAAATTATTTTGGCATGTATAGATATACTATTTGTTCTATTTAATACTTACAGTTTTCCTTAAATTGATCAACTATTTATATTTAGAATCATTTCTTTTAACTAATACAATTTGTTTTATGGGATACTTTTCTTTTTCCAAATACCCTTTAAAACAAATGTATAGCTATAAACTTTTTTCAACAGATCATCATATTACATACCTTATAGCAGAAATACCAGTTTAGTACTTTAAGAAGCATTGTGTCAATACTTCTATCCCACATTTTCTATGGATTTTAAAGTTACTTCTTTTTCATTTCAACACCTCACACACTGATGAACACCAACTATACACAAGGAACTTTGGGATGTATAGATGACTAAGTAGTAGAATATCACAACTATAAGGACATTAGAGAAGAACAAAATTTTATTTTACTTATAGGAAACGGAGGATCAAGAAAAAAAATCACCAGAATTCCAAAAGTAATGTCAAAGCTTGGGTTTGATTCCTCTGCCAGTGTTCACTCCTCCATGTGTTTGTTTGGTAGATAATGTTCACGGAGTATAAATGGCCTTTTTATGAGTATACATATGTGGCCATTTCAGCTGTGGCCAGATCAGATACAGGCAGCCATCACATACTTGAGCCTGTTTTCTAGACTCTTTCGTTGGAAGACCCAGAGATCTTGAAATTGTGAGCCCAGGCTGTGTGCAACCTCATAGTCCCTGTAATATTTATAAGAGGGAAACTGATTGTCCAAAGACATAAAGCTTGTTGGTTCTCATATCATCTCTATCATCTCAGTCACACTCGTATTCTGATTCACTGTTTTTTTCCTAATATTTTATTTCTAATTTATGTACTCTATATTAAAAATAACTAATATTTATTAAACACATGCCCAGGACCAGACACTGTGCCAGTACTTTGCATGAATGAGCTTATTCAATTTCTAAAACAACCTATTATATAGCTATTATTATCTTCATTTCTCTAATGGTAAAACAGAGGCTAATGTCACAGAATTATATTGTGACAGAGTTCACATTCTAAATTTTATCTTTTTACTACAATTTTATAAGCCACTTGCCTATATTAAGACTTAAATACTGCAACAAGCTTTTCCCCTTTATCAGATGCTACCCAGCATGGTGTAGTATGACGTTTCACAGTGTGTTGGGGAGTCCTTAAATCTTTCATAATCTGCAACTTAGTAAGTGCAATTCAAATATCGAGGTTTATTTATTTCCTTTGTTTTCCACTGGTACCTCAGGACACTTTGATATTAATTGTTAATAAGTCCATGAACAAAATGTTTACACAATTCCTACATTGAGAGACAGTTCACCTGAGTTCAAATGCTGTCTCCGACTCATTAACTTTGTGACTGGTCACAAGTTTCTGTGCTTCAGATTGCCATTATGTAAGATAAATAAAATGACAATGCTTATCTCATTGGGTTGTTGTGAATATTAATTAATAAATATATGTAAAGTCCTGAAGAGGAAGATGGCGGCACAGTAGGAGGCAGCACATTCCACTTCCCCCTACACATCGGAGAAAAAGCTGGTTAATTCATGGCAGAACAGAGCAAACAGCCATCAGAAACACAGCATATTTGAAAACAGGAGATTGAAAACTGCAGCGGACATTGAAAAACCAGATGGAAAGGAGAGTACTTCAGAACAATAAAAACCCAGGGAGCAGCGTGGAGACCAGGGCGGGGGCTGAGGCCCCAGCCGCACTCATCAGGCTCGCCACAAGACTCTAGGGAGGGAGCCAGAGCAACTGCTCCCTCCCCAGACAAACAAGGTTTTAGCAGCACCGGGATAAAACTGGTTGCTTGAAATCCCACAGAGAGGAGTTAGGGTCTCAGTGCAAACAAGCTGGGGATGTGAATACCCATGCATAGCCTGGGAAGGACTGCACCCTAGAGCTCACACAACTGTCAGCACCTGAGTGCCATCAGGGACAGCAGTGCAACAATTGGCACCTGTGTCTGACTGCAGGCGGCTGTGAGATAATAGGCGCCAGCGCATGACTGGGATAGGTGCACTCTTCCTCAGAACATATGCCTGAGGCCCTGGGTGTAGAGGCCCTGGGGTAGCTATGAGGAGAGTAGCACAAAGATAACTGAGTGCTGAACAGGGAGAAAAGCATACTGTCACCCCTTGGCCATTGCAGCCAGCAAGGCCAGAAAAACTGGCTTGGCAAGATTGAAAACAGCAAGAGTTGTTTTTGTTTAATTTTTTCTATTTTTTATTATTTTTATCTTTTTTACCCCTTAACTCCTTTTGCTTCTTGTTAATTCTTTTTTGTTTTATTCCTTCTTCCTTTCTTTCCAATTTTATCTCTTCTTCCTTCTCTTTTTTCTTTTCTTTTTCTTTCTTCTCTTCTTTCTTCCCATTTCATTTTTTTCTTCTTCCTCTTTTCTCTTTTTAAATACCTATGAGTGAGACAAAAACAAAACAAAACAAAAAACCCTAGAACTGTGAAAAAAACAGAGTTGGTCCCAAAGAGGGAACATCTCAACAGATGAGACAATGGAAGATGTGAACACCAGGATACCCAAAGGAGACAGCACCACTGAATCTCACAGGTATTCTAGCACAGAAGTTCACACCATAAGCCCAGGGAGCGAGAACAGATCAATTTAAGAAGCTGAGGCTAACAAGAAGAGCCTCACAAACAATGTGAAGACAAAGAAACAATCCCCAAATGAAAAGAAAGGAGGAAGCCCCAGAAAAAATGCTAAATGAAACAGAGGCAACTCAACTATCAGATTTTGAGTTCAAAGCAATGGTTGTCAGGAAGCTCCATGAGCTCTCAATGAGCTACCAGAAACTACATGGAAGCTATGATGAACTCACTGCAAACTATATCAACATGAAAAAGGAAATAGAAACTATCAACAAGGGCCAAGAGGAAATGAAAAACACAATTTGTGAACTGAAGAACACAGTGGAAGGAATGAAAAGCAGAATAGATGAAGCCGAAGATCAGATCAGCAAGTTGGAGGACCAAGTATGAAAAAAACCCAGAAAGAGCAAGAAAAGGAAGAGAGGTTCAAAAAGAATGAAGAGGGGTTAAGAGAAATGCAAGACAATATGAAACATCATAATATCCGTATAATAGGGATACCAGAAGGAGAAGAAGAAGAGCAAGGGATAGAAAACCTATTTGAAAAAGTAATGATGGAAAACTTCCCTAATTTGATGAGAGAAAAAGTCACACAAATCCAGGAAACACAGAGAGTCCCAATCAAGAGGAACCCAAAGAGGCCTACTTCAAGACGCATCATAATTAAAATGGCAAAATACCAAGACAAAGAGAGAATCTTAAAGGCAGGAAGGGAGAAATAGGAAGTAACATACAAGGGAGCCCCAATGAGGTTAGCAGCTGACTTCTCAATGGAAATGCTCCAAGCCAGAAGAGAATGACAAGAAATATTCCAAGTAATGAGAACCAAAGGCCTGCAACCAAGACTACTTTACCCAGCAAGCCTTTCAATCAAGATAAAAAGGCCAAATAAGGAGTTTCCCAGACAAAAGAAGTCTAAAGGAATACACCTCTACCAAACCAGTTCTGCAAGAGATGCTAAAGGGACTGCTTTAAGGAAAGGAAG